>JAVJIF010026395.1:0-68868 GCA_038442645.1 Agave tequilana
TTCTACTTCTTTAAAACTGAAATTTTTCTCACTTTTCTTCTTGAGCCAAAAATCATACTCCACTCTATAAGAAGGTGTAAGAGAGAGTTTGTGGTCTTTTGATCACCAAGTGACTTGTATTTCTTTGTGTTGAGATCCCTCTTGTGTAGAGGGTTGGATTGATTGGAGTTGGGTACTCCGGTCTTGTGTAGACCAATTGTAGTCCTCTTGGGTGTAAAGGTTCCGGTGTGAAAATTTTCTTTGTGGATCTAGTGGAAATCCTTCATAGTGGTGAAGGAAGGGACATAGAGCAGTGGCTCGAACCTCGAAACAAATTACTTGTGTTTGCGTTTGGTTTCCTTTTTGCTCTCCATTGTTTTACATTCGTAACTTGTGATATTACTTGTTTGTTCTACATTATTGCACTCATTCATTTAATTGCATTTCCGGTCTTTACTCATTTCAACAAGAAAGCAATTACACGCCTCAACTCATAATCTAGAGGAATTAAAGAGGACAAGTTCTAGAGCCCTTCACGGGAAATTCGGCTTCAATTTCTTGTTTTGAGTGACCATTTACATCATTCATACTTATTTGTTTAAAAAGAGCATTAGGTTAGCATTAACACCTATTCACGCCCCCTCTAGGTGTTTTTCAATTGGTATCAGAGTTTTGGTCTCTAGATTCTTGGCTTAACATCCTTAGAGAGATCCTATATTGCTAATCACTCTATTCATTTTTCATCCTCATACACTTAGTAAAAATGACCGAAGGTATTAAGACCCCACCCAAGTTTGATGGCCTTAACTTTCCCATATGGAAGGTTAAGATGACCGTGTTTTGTAATTCTTAGGGAGCTGGGTTGCAAAGGCGGTGACCAAACCATTTAGCGCACCCCTTGGCGATGAGGACACTTGGTCCGAGATTGTCACGAAAGAGTTTGATGCTAATGCTAGGGCACACTATGCCTTTCTTTAAGCTCTTAATGACGATGATATAGTTAGAGTCATTCACTGCAAATCCGCTTATGAGATTTGGACTCACTTACTAGTCACTCATGAGGGAACTTCACAAGTTAAGAGGGCCAAAATTGACCTTTTTCGTTCCCAATATGAAAACTTTTCATGCAAGAACATGAAACCATAGATGATATGGTTACTAAATTTACAAAGATTACTAACGGTCTTTCTCTTTAGGTGACGGCATTGACAACGATCAAAAAGTGAGGAAGATCATCCATGCACTCCCTCCATCTTGGGAAGTCAAAGTCACAACTTTGAAGGAGCTAAATGACAAGGAGGAAATGTAGCTCATCGGTCTCATGGGAATCTCAAGACCCATGAGATGAAAAGAAAAGCAAGAGAAGAGATGGCTCCCCCAAGAAGAAAGCATTCGCTTTCAAAAGCTCTTCCACCCACTCCGACGAAGATGATGAGGAAGAGGATGATGAAGATCTTTCTCTTCTTGTGAAGAACGTTCGGAGAATGTACAACAAGGCTAAATTTCAAAATATAAGGAGATGGCAAGGTAAAGAAGAGAAGAAAATCATTTGGTTTAATTGCGGGAAACCGGGACATATAGTTGCGGAGTGTCCGGAAAATAAGGGAAAACCCTCCACCTCCAAGAAGCCATACAAGAAGAAAGCTTTAAAGGCTACTTGGGATTCGGAGAGTGAATCCAATGAGGAAGTCGACACCGCCAACATGTGTTTCATGGCAAATGAAAGCACAAGCAAGGTAACTCCCGATGCATCTATTGAAGATTGTGAATTATCTATAGATGAACTAGGAGAAGTTTTTGAAGAATTATCTCATAACTATGATTTTCTCAAAAAGAAATTCTTAAAAATGAAAAAAGAAAATGAATCACTTAACACAAAGTTTTCATTCTCACAAAAGAAAAAGATGATTTGTTTTCAACTCTCATTTCTACTCAAAGGATTTTGATGCATATAAAATTTCTTGCAAAGGTAAATTTTCACAAATTGATGAAAATGAGATTCCATGCTAAAGAAGAAAATTGACTCATTAGGAGAAGTTTAAAGAAATGTGAATTTGATAAATCTAGACTAGAGGCTATGTTTCCTAAGAAACATATTTCAAAGAAACAATCACATGCTACACACACTCATGTTCATAAATCACAACCTTCACACTCACATCATGCTAAACACCCTAAACATGTCCACACTCCACACACTCATCATGCATTCATGTATGGTAAAGTTTATGCTTGCACATATTGTGGCCGAAAAGATCATTTGGTTAAATTTTGCTATGATAGAATAAATGCATCACATAATCATGTTTGGGTTCGGAATACTAACATTCAAGGACCCAAGAAGATTTGGGTACCAAAGTCAATAAATTTATTACATGATGTAGGTACACCCCAAAGCTCAAAGACGTAGGGAGCGGTGGTATCTTGATAGTGGTTGTTCAAGGCACATGACTTGGGATATCAACAACTTTGCAATACTATCAAGATACCATGAAGGTGGCACCGTCACCTTCAGAGATGACGCTAAAGAAAAATCATTGGTATAGGTAACGTTAAACTTGGTACGTCTCCTTTAATAGAAAATGTTGTTTTAGTTGATGGCCTTAAGCATAATCTCTTGAGTGTTAGTCAACTTTGTGATAAAGGTTTTAATGTGATGTTTGATGACTTAGCTTGTAGTGTGATGATAGACAAACAAATGCATGTATATTTTTCGAATTTCGTGAAAACAATGTATACATGATTGACATGTCTAATATGCAATGCAATGCTACTTGTTTGAATGCCTCAATGATGACTCTAAGTTGTGGCATAGGAGATTAGGCCACATTTCTTTTGACCATCTATCTAGATTAAACAATAAGGAAATGGTGAAAGGTGTTCCTTACTTAAAATTTGAAAAGGACCGCATTTACGATGCGTGCCAACTTGGGAAACAAATCAAGTCCTCTTTCAAATCCATCAAGGAATCATGACATCACGTCCCTTGGAGTTGATCCATATGGATTTGTTTGGTCCTACTAAAATCAAAAGTCTAAGTGGGAATCGGTTTGCCTTCGTTTTAGTTGATGACTTTTCTTGTTTTACTTGGGTTTTCTTTTTAGAACACAAAAATCAAGCCTTTTCACATTTTCAAACTTTTAGGAAAAGAGTTGAAAAGGAAAAAGATTCTTCTATTCTAAGAATAAGAAGTGATAGAGGTGGTGAATTTAATAACCAACCCATTATCACTTTTTGCGAAGAACATGAAATTAAGCATGAACAATCTTGTCCTAGAACTCCACAACAAAATGGAGTTGTTGAGAGGAAAAATCGACATTACAAGAAATGGCTAGGACAATGATAAATGAGTACGGTCTCCCTCATTACCTATGGGCCGAGGCCGTAAACACATCTTGTTACATATCAAATAGGTTTTCTTATGCAAAAACACTTCTAAAAGATCTTTTGAGATTTACTATTCAAGAAAATCAAATGTTTCATATTTTAAAGTTTTAGTTGTAAATGTTTTGTTTTAAATACTAAAGATAATTTGGGTAAATTTGATGCAAAATCATATGAAGCTATTTTTGTTGGTTACTATAACACTAGTAAAGCTTATAGAGTCTTCAATAAATCATCCTTGACTATTGAAGAATCTATACATGTAAAGTTTGAGGAATCTAATGTGTTTATTGAGAATGTTGTAGAAATAGATTCCTTAAATGAAGACATGGAGAGGATTATCTTGAAGGATTCACCTACACAAGAAGAGAAGCCAAAGGTTGATGGGGAAAGTGAAGTTCAAGAAGTTGAAGTGGAACCATCACAACCACTTCCAAAGGATTGAAGATTCACACCACATCATCCCAAAGATCTTATTATAGGTGAAGTATCAAAGGGATAACAACTCGTTCTAAACTTCATGATCTTTGTGGGCACTATGCATTTATTTCTCGTTTTGAACCAAAGAACATCCTCGAAGCCGAGGGCGACTCATATTGGTTGCTTGCTATGCAAGAGGAACTCAATCAATTTGAGCACAACCAAGTTTGGCATCTTGTTCTTAGACCTCATGATAGATCAACAATTGGTACTAAATGGATTTTTAGGAACAAGTTGGATGAGTCGGGCAATGTTGTTAGGAATAAAGCTAGGTTAGTGGCCCAAGGTTACACTCAAGTCGAAGGTATCGATTTTGAGGAAACCTTTGCACCCGTAGCACGGCTTGAAGCCATACGGATGACACTTGCATTTGCTTCATATAAAGATTTTAAACTTTTTCAAATGGATGTCAAAAGTGCTTTCTTAAATGGATTTATTGAAGAGGAAGTATATGTTGAACAACCCCCCCGGGTTTGTTGATCCTACACATCCGGATTTTGTTTTCAAACTTAACAAAACTCTTTATGGTTTAAAAACAAGCCCCTAGGGCTTGGTATGAAAGACTTTCTTCATTTTTTATTTCAAATGGTTTTGCTAAAGGAACAATAGATACTACTTTATTTACCAAACATGTTGAAAATGATATGCTTATAGTTCAAATATATGTTGATGATATCATATTTGGTTCTACTAATGAAAATCTTTGCAAAGCTTTTGAATCATGCATGAAGGAGGAATTTGAGATGTCTATGATGGGCGGGCTTAACTACTTCCTTTGTCTCCAAATCAAGCAAAGGAAGGATGAAATTTTCATCAATCTGTTGGCCCAAGGTTACAATCACCCGTCTTTAGTGTGTTTTGATGATTACAAAACATATTAGTTATTTGTACTAATATTATTTGTTGTTTAAGTGTGTTTCAGGTTTTCTATCTTGCATAGGTGTTTTCTTCCCTAAAGGAAGGTGACTTGGACTCAAGATAACTCAAATTGGGCTCAAGATGCAAAATTGAAGATCAAGTGGAGAAAGCCCCTCTTGAAGCCTTGAAGTCCTTAGAACTTTGTAAGAATAGAATGTTAAAGTTGAGTATATGATATTTGGCTCTAGGATACACACACACATTTTTCCTTACAAAATTCTATGTTTTAAAAATGTTTATTTCTAAGTTTTATGCCTAAGTTTATATATACATGTATCAAACTTATTACAAATTGAATATCTTGTTTAAAACATGTGTATAGACTATTTTTGCATAATACTTAGTTATAAGTATCTCAAAATATTTTTTCACAAAATTTTCCAACTCAAAATCCTGCCAGTTTTCCCTGTTTCAGGTTGACCGGCCGACCGCCCGGTCGACCGGCGCCTGTGTCAGGACGTGCACATTTGTGCACGTCTGTCGGTCGACCGGCCCGTCGACCGACTGTAATCAGGCCACTCTCGGTTTGTTTCGGTCGACCGCCCGGTCGACCGCACTAAGGAAACTGTGTTTCCTTTGAGGAGACGGTCGACCGGACGGTCGACCGGAGCCCAAGGCTCTTTGCCAGCAAGGCGACGGTCGACCGGACGGTTGACCGCCAAGCCTGCTGCTGGCCAACGGCTCTTTCCTCTTTGGGCAAGTCTGAAAATCTGTTTTTCTGTCTTCTTTATCAGAGTTTTAGAGAGTTGTTGGAGGCCTTTTGCAGGTCAAATTAGGTGTAAAGAAAAGAGTTTTAACCTATTCTCTCCTTATAAATAGAGGGCAATAGGTCTTTGTTATTCACTTAGAAAAATCCTTGGTTTTCATTGTTTTCAGAGAAAGAGAAAAATTGTTTCAAAGCTTTCATTTCCAACTCTTTTAAAGTTTGTTTTTTCAGTTGTGTTTAATTGCCAATATCACTCTACAACTGAAGTTTTCTCACCACACTTCATAGAGCCAAAAGTCCTTTACTCATACTATAGAGAAGTTGTAAAAAGAGTGAGAGTGTTGTAAAAGAGTTTGAGAAAGAGTTTTGTGATCTTGAGGAGATCACTATTGTTCTTGTGATCCTTGTTCTTGTGGAGACAACTCCTAGGTGGAGTTCTTTGTAAGTTGTGAAGCTAAGGGCTTGGGGTCTTCGGTAGACCAAACTTATACGGCATCCTCGGTGGATAGTGGAAACCCTTCACGAGGTGAAGGCGGGGACTAGAGTGGTGGCTCGAACCTCGAAACAAATCAATTGTGTTTGCGATTGCCTTACGTTATTCTTACTTTACATTTCTCTTGCTTTATATTGTCTTCAATTATTTGCTTGAGAACTAACCTTTTCTTTGTGCAATCTTCTCTTGTTTGTTTTACTTGTGTTGTTGATTGTGTGTATTTCATCATAGCATTTCATTCTTTACTTGTTCGATCATATCTCATACAACACGGTTGCATTGCGCACCTCTAACCCATTTTTAGGGGAATTGGGAGGAAGGAGTTCAGAACCTCTCACGGGTATTCGGCTCTTAGTCGTGTTTTGAGAGATCGTTGCATCACTCATTCTATTAAGTTTAAAAAGATCATTAGATTAGCAATTACACCTATTCACCCCCCCTCTAGGTGTATTTCAATTGGTATCAGAGCTGGTTACTAGGCTCTTGGCTTAACAACCCTAGAAAGATCCTAATATTGCTAATCATTTCATTCATTCTCACTTAGTAAAGATGGCCGATGGTATTAAGACACCCCCTAAGTTTGATGGACTTAACTTTCCCATATGGAAGGTTAAGATGACCGTTTTCTTGCAATCTCTAGCTAGTCGAGTTGCAAAGGCCGTGACCAAACCCTTTAGTGCACCCCCGGTGATGAATCCACTTGGTCCGAAATAGAGACCAAAGAATTTGATGCCAATGCTAGGGCTCACTATGCACTACTTCAAGCCCTTAATGATGATGACATAGCTAGAGTTATTCATTGCAAGTCCGCATATGAAATTTGGACACATTACTAGTTACACATGAAGGGACCTCACAAGTGAAGAGGGCTAAGATTGACCTTCTTCGGTCCCAATATGAGATTTTTGCATGCAAGAAAATGAAACCATAGATGATGGTTACAAGATTTACAAAGATTACTAATGGACTTTCTTCTCTAGGTGATGCTATTGATAACGATCAAAGAGTAAGAAAGATCATCCGGGCTCTTCCTCCTTCATGGGAAGTAAAAGCAACAACCTTGAAGAACTCAATGACAAGGAGGAGATGGAGCTAATTGGTCTCATTGGGAACCTCAAAACCCATGAGATGGAGAGGAAAGTGAGGGAGGACATGGCTCCTTCCAAGAAGAAGACTATAGCATTCAAAAGCCAATCCACACACTCCGACGAAGACGATGAAGAAGAAGATGACGAAGAGCTCTCACTTCTTGTGAAGAACGTCCGGAGGATGTACAACAAGGTTAAATTTCAAGAAAGAAAGAGATGGCAAGGAGGCAAAGAAGAAAGAAAGATCATTTGCTTAATTGCCAAAGACCGGGACACATAGTGGCGGAGTGTCCGGATAAAGTGAAGCCTCCACCTCAAAGAAGCCTCACAAGAAGAAGGCAATGAAAACTATATGGGATTCCGAGAGCGAATCCGAGGAGGAGATTGATACCGCCAACATGTGCTTCATGGCAAATGAAAGCACAAGTAAGGTAACCCCTTCAACTTCTCCTAATGATGAACTTTCTATGGATGAGTTAGGAGAAGCTTTTGTAGAATTATCTCACAACTATGACTTCTTAAAGAAAAGGTATTTAAAAATGAAAAAGGAAAATGAATCTCTTAGTCTTCAAGTTGTAAATCTTTCTAAAGAAAATAATGACTTGCATTCTACTTTGGTTCCACTAAAAATGATTTTGATAAATATAAGACTTCTTGTAAAGGCAAGTCCCCATTTGTTGATGCTAATGAGATTACCATGCTTAAGGAAAGAATAGATTCTTTAGGTATTGTTTTGAAAAAGTGTAGTGAGTTTGATAAGAAGAAGATAGAGGCCATGTTTCCTAAGAAACAAGCCCTAAGAAAAATATTCACCATGTTCATGCTCATGTTCATACCACACAACCTTTACATCGTGGCAGACCCTCAAAGCATGCTCACACTTCACACACTCATCATGCATTCATGTATGGAAGAGTGTTCTCATGTTCACATTGTGGGCGGAAAGGACACTTAGCCAATTTTTGCTATGATAGACTAAGTGCATCTTTTCATAATGTTTGGGTTCGAAACACTAACTTTCAAGGACCCAAGAAAGTTTGGGTACCAAAGTCAACAACTTTGTTAAATGATATAGGTACCTTCCAAAGCCCAACGACGTAGAGGATTGTGGTATCTTGATAGTGGTTGCTCAAGGCACATGACTTGGGATATCAACAACTTTGCAACCCTATCAAGATACCATGAAGGTGGCACCGTCACCTTCGGAGATGACGCCAAGGGTAAAATCATCGGTATTGGTAATGTAAAACTTGGCACATCCCCTTTAATTGAGAATGTAGTTTTAGTTGACGGCCTCAAGCATAATCTCTTGAGTGTTAGTCAATTATGTGATAAAGGTTTTGATGTAGTTTTTGATAATGTTGTTTGTAAAGTAATTGATAGAATTTCTAATGCTTGTGTGTTTTCCGGTTTTCGTAAAAGTAATGTTTATATGATAGATATGTTAAATATGTCTTGTAATATAACATGTTTAAAAGCCCTCGATGACGACTCTTGGGTGTGGCATAGAAGATTAGGCCACATTTTCTTTTGACCATATTCTAGGCTTAACACAAAGGAAATGGTGAAAGGTATTCCTTGTTTGAATTTTGAAAAGACCGAGTTTGTGACGCATGTCAATTTGGGAAACAAACTAAGTCTTCTTTCAAGTCAATTAAGGATATCATGACATCACGTCCTTTGGAGTTAATCCACATGGATTTATTTGGCCCTACACAAACCAAAGTCTAAGTGGGAATAGATTTGCATTTGTTTTAGTTGATGATTTTTCACGATTTACTTGGGTTTTCTTTCTGAGCATAAAAATCAAGCATTTTCGTATTCCAAACTTTTAAGAAAAGAGTTGAAAAAGAAAAAGATGTTTCGATTTAAAAATAAGAAGTGATAGAGGAGGTGAATTCATTAACAACCCTTTACCACTTTTATGAAGAACATGGAATAAAGCATGAACTATCTTGTCCTAGAACTCCACAACAAAATGGAGTAGTTGAACGAAAAAATCGAACTTTGCAAGAGATGGCTAGGACAATGCTTAGTGAATATGGTCTACCACATTATTTGTGGGCCGAGGCCATTAATACATCATGCTATATATCAAATCGTGTTTTCTTGTGTAAAAATACTACAAAAACCTCTTTTGAAATGTACTTTTCTAGAAAACCAAATGTTTCATATTTCAAGTTTTTGGATGCAAATGTTTTGTTTTAAATACAAAAGATAATATAGGAAAATTTGATCCTAAATCTTATGAGGCTATATTTGGGTTATTCTAGTACTAGTAAGGCTTATAGAGTCTTCAATAGGTCATCATTGACTATTGAGGAATCTATACATGTTAAGTTTGAGGAATCTAACTTGTTTGTTAAGAATGTTAGAAATAGATGCTTTGCATGAAGGTTTGGAGAAAGTGACCTTGGAGGATACACCTACTATGGGAGACAAGCCAAAGGATGATGAAGGAAGTGAAGCTAAAATACAAGAGGCTCAAGGAAATGAAGATCAAACAAATGGAGAAGAGCCCACTCAACAACTTCCAAAGGATTGGAGATACAATCCACATCATCCCAAGGACCTCGTCATAGGTGATGTATCAAAAGGGGTAACAACTCGCTCTAAACTTCATGACTATTGTGGACATTATGCATTTATTTCTCATGTTGAACCCAAGAACGTCCTCGAAGCCGAGGCCGATTCATATTGGTTGCTAGCTATGCAAGAGGAACTCAATCAATTTGAGCGCAACCAAGTTTGGCACCTTGTTCCTAGGCCCACGATAGACCAACAATTGGTACTAAGTGGATCTTTAAGAACAAGTTGGATGAATCGGGTAACGTTGTTAGGAATAAAACTAGGTTAGTTGCCCAAGGTTACACTCAAATCGAAGGAATCGATTTTGAAGAAACCTTTGCACCCGTAGCACGGCTTGAAGCCATACGGATGACACTAGCATTTGCCTCATATAAAGATTTTAAATTGTTTCAAATGGATGTTAAAAGTGTTTTTCTAAATGGTTTTATTGAAGAGGAAGTGTATGTTGAACAACCTCCCGGGTTTGTTGATCCTACACATCCGGATTTTGTTTTAAATTAGATAAAGCTCTTTATGGTTAAAACAAGCCCCTAGGGCTTGGTATGAAAGACTTTCTTCATTTTTGATTTCAAATGGTTTTAAGAAAGGTAAAATTGATACAACCTTATTACAAAACATGTAGAAAATGATATTCTTGTTGTGCAAATTTATGTAGATGATATTATTTTTGGTTCTACTAATGAATCTCTTTGCCAAGTTTTTGAATCATGCATGAAGGATGAATTTGAAATGTCTATGATGGGGAACTCAACTATTTCCTTGGACTCCAAATCAAGCAAAGGAAGGATGGGATCTTTATCAATCAAGCCAAGTACACAAAGGAATTAATCAAAAGGTTTGGGCTTGAAGAATCTAAGTAAGCAAAACTCCCATGGCAACAACTACCAAGCTTGACAAGGATGAACAAGGTAAAAGTGTAGACATTAAATTATATCGTAGCATGATAGGTAGCTTGCTTTATTTGACGGCTAGTAGGCCGGATATTATGTTTTCCGTTTGTCTTTGTGCACGTTTTCAATCTTGTCCTAAAGAATCTCACATAATTGCGGTTAAACGCATAATTAGATACCTAAAGGGCACTATTGAAATGGGTTTGTGGTATCCGAAAACCGGCCAATTTTCAATGACGAGTTTTTCGGATGCCGACTATGCGGGTTGTAGGGTAGATAGGAAGAGCACAAGTGGAACATGTAATTCTTAGGTAATTGTCTTGTATTGGTCTTCCAAAAAGCAAAATTCGGTAGCCCTTTCAACCGCCGAGGCGGAGTATGTTGCAGCCGGAGCTTGTTGTGCATAAGTTCTTTGGATGAAACATACTCTCCTTGACTATGATTTACACTTTGATCATGTTAAAATATTTTGTGATAATACTAGTACTATTCACATGACAAAGAATGCAAATCAACATAGTAAAACCAAACACATTGACATTAGGTATCACTTTCTTAGAGATCATTATGAGAAGGTGATATTGATATTGATTATGTTTCTACCGATTTTCAACTTGCCGATATTTTTACTAAACCTCTAGATTATGCTAGATTTTCATTTATTTGTGGTGAGTTGAATGTTTGCGTGATAGATTCTTAAAAAATATTTCTATTTTGGTGTTTTGTTTGTTTTAATTTTAAACCTTTTTGATGTATGACAAAAGGGGGAGGAAAAGAAATAAGTTTATATAGTTTGAGTTTTGGGAGAAAAGATTAAAACTATAAGTTTAAGAGAAAAAGTATAAGTTTAATTGGTATATAAGATTAAGTTTGATTTCAATTGGTATTTAAGTTTTTGATTTTCAATGTTTTCAATGCTTCATGTATCTCACTCATAGTTATTTTTTACATAGCATTGTTTGAGGGGGAGCTTTTCAAGCTCTTCTTCTTTATTTGTTTAAATAACTTATATGTTTTGTCATCATCAAAAAGGGGGAGATTGTGGCCCAAGGTTACAATCACCCGTCTTTAGTGTGTTTTGATGATTACAAAACATATTAGTTATTTGTACTAATATTATTTGTTGTTTAAGTGTGTTTCAGGTTTTCTATCTTGCATAGGTGTTTTCTTCCCTAAAGGAAGGTGACTTGGACTCAAGATAACTCAAATTGGGCTCAAGATGCAAAATTGAAGATCAAGTGGAGAAAGCCCCTCTTGAAGCCTTGAAGTCCTTAGAACTTTGTAAGAATAGAATGTTAAAGTTGAGTATATGATATTTGGCTCTAGGATACACACACACATTTTTTCTTACAAAATTCTATGTTTTAAAAATGTTTGTTTCTAAGTTTTATGCCTAAGTTTATATATATGTATCCAAACTTATTACAAATTGAATATTGTTTAAAACATGTGTATAGACTATTTTTGCATAATACTTAGTTATAAGTATCTCAAAATATTTTTTCACAAAATTTTCCAACTCAAAATCCTGCCAGTTTTCCCTGTTTCAGGTTGACCGGCGACCGCCCGGTCGACCGGCGCCTGTGTCAGGACGTGCACGTTTGTGCACGTCTGTCGGTCGACCGGCCCGGTTGACCAACTGTAATCAGGCCACTCTCGGTTTGTTTCGGTCGACCGCCCGGTCGACCGCACTAAGGAAACTGTGTTTCCTTTGAGGAGACGTCGACCGGACGGTCGACCGGAGCCTAACGGCTCTTTGCCAGCAAGGCGACGGTCGACCGGACCGGTCGACTGCCAAGCCTGCTGCTGGCCAACGGCTCTTTCCTCTTTGGGCAAGTCTGAAAATCTGTTTTTTTCTGTCTTCTTATCAGAGTTTTAGAGAGTTGTTGGAGCCTTTTGCAGGTCAAATTAGGTGTAAAGAAAAGAGTTTTAACCTATTCTCTCCTTATAAATAGAGGGCAATAGGTCTTGTTATTCACTTAGAAAAATCCTTGGTTTTCATTGTTTTCAAGAGAAAGAGAAAAATTGTTTCAAAGCTTTCATTTCCAACTTTTAAAGTTTGTTTTTCAGTTGTGTTTAATTGCCATATCACTCTACAACTGAAGTTTTCTCACCACACTTCATAGAGCCAAAAGTCCTTTACTCATACTATAGAGAAGTTGTAAAAAGAGTGAGAGTGTTGTAAAAGAGTTTGAGAAAGAGTTTTATGATCTTGAGGAGATCACTATTGTTCTTGTGATCCTTGTTCTTGTGGAGACAACTCCTAGGTGGAGTTCTTTGTAAGTTGTGAAGCTAAGGGCTTGGGGTCTTCGGTAGACCAAACTTGTACGGCATCCTCGGTGGATAGTGGGAACCCTTCACGGAGGTGAAGGCGGGGACTAGAGCGGTGGCTCGAATCTCGAAACAAATCAATTGTGTTTGCGATTGCCTTGCGTTATTCTTGCTTTACATTTCTCTTGCTTTATATTGTCTTCAATTATTTGCTTGAGAACTAACCCTTTTCTTTGTGCAATCTTCTCTTGTTTGTTTTACTTGTGTTGTTGATTGTGTGTATTTCATCATAACATTTCATTCTTTACTTGTTCGATCATATCTCATACAACACGGTTGCATTGCGCACCTCTAACCCATTTTTAAGGGGAATTGGGAGGAAGGAGTTCAGAACCTCTCACGGGGTATTCGGCTCTTAGTCGTGTTTTGAGAGATCGTTGCATCACTCATTCTATTAAGTTTAAAAAGATCATTAGATTAGCAATTACACCTATTCACCCCCCCTCTAGGTGTATTTCACAATCAAACCAAGTACACAAGGAACTTATCAAGAAATTTGGGCTTGAAGGGGCTAAGACAAGCAAAACTCCCATGGCTACCACAACAAAGCTTTAAAAAGATGAGCAAAGTATAAATGTAGACATTAAATTTATCGTAGTATGATTGGTAGTTTGTTATATTAACGGCTAGTAGGCCGGACATTATGTTTAGTGTGTGTCTTTGTGCTCGATTTCAATCGTGTCCTAAAGAGTCCCTTTGATTGCGGTAAAACGCATTATTAGATACCTTAAGGGAACAATTGAAATGGTTTGTGGTATCCGAAGATCGGACAATTTTCCATGACGAGTTTTTCGGATGCTGACTATGCGGGTTGTAGAGTGGATATGAAGAGTACTAGTGGAACATGTCAATTTCTCGGTAATTGTAAACCCCGTTTCCAGAATACGTACTTAATTGCGTATTCAGCTTTTCGATCGTATTTTTCGATTTACTTCCTGTATTTGACCGATTTCAATTTCAAATATCATTTTCTAATATATTAGATTTTATATGATTTTCTGGATTTTTCCTGAATTAAAATGAATTTCTTCAAAACGGTGTCGACCAGTGTCACTGATCGATTCCCGAATTTTTAATTCTCAAACAGTTAGGAATTTCTAGATGGTCCTTTAGACTTTATTTCTTAGAATCATATTCCCTACTTAAATACTTTTTCTGAGAATTTTATGAATTTATGAAAATTCCAACGGAGTCGGTAGTTAACTGATTCCAGGATTTTTAGTTTTAAAACTATAAGTATTTCTTCAAACGGATTTCACTATACGTCTTCATATATTATTATTGATTTTTGGTAAAATTTACGAGTCGTTCCGAGATACTTGAATTTCGGATGATTTCGGTATTTCCGAAATGTTTTCCGCATCCTCGACTTAAACCCAGGAACCTGTGTTTCCGATATTTTCATTTTTGGAGATCAAGAAAATATCTTCATTTTATAATTTCTTTTCCTTTTTCCTTTTTCCTTTTTTCTTTCCTTCTTTCCTTCACCAAATTCCCAAAATATCTTCTCCTCCAAATATCCAAAATTCCAACAAACTCCACACCCTTCCTCATTAATGCCTCCATTCTCTCTCTCTCCCATGGCCGGCCAAGTGGCCAAGGTGAGGGACACCCATCCCTTCTCCTATTTTGCAATAAACCCCTCTCAATTCTTTATTTACATCTCCTTTACAAAAATCAAAACCTATATAAACTTTCCTTTACAATTCTTTTCTCTTTTCTTCACTTCACCAAGAGTTTAGCCTTCACCATTTCCTTCTCCATCTCAAACCCTAACTCCAACCACCTCAAGGCCTTCATCTCCTTCCTAAGCAACTACAACCTTGGATTTGGATCGCATCTCACTTCGTCGGAAGCATCGCCAAGGACCTAGTTGGTGATATCATCGACAAACGATCCGTTCGAACTCGTATAAGCTTCACATAACCGTTCGAAGTGAGTATATCTACTCACCAAGACTTGTAAACTCCTTTGTGTACTTGTGTTGACAAATCATGCACACTTGTGACATAAAATCATATTTTTAGACCCTCAAACAAAACCTAGAAATCTGTTCTGTTTGCTGTTTTCCCACGATTAGTCGACTAGACCTAGGGACTAGTCGACTAATCCACTTTAGTTGAAACTTAACCTTTTCTGATTTCACAGTTTTAGTCGACTAGACCAGATTTCCAGTCGACTAGAGACCCCTAGTCGACTACCCATTTCTCCCCAGTCGACTCCTGTTTTCCTGAAATAAAACATCAACTCTCTGTATCTCAGACTTAGTCGACTTAAGTATCCATTAGTCGACTAATAGTTCCCTGTTAGTCGACTACCCTTACAACCCTAGTCGACTAACTTTCCTGAAACAGAATTCCAACTCTCTGGAACCCAGTTTTAGTCGACTCATCTAGACTGTTAGTCGACTTAAGACCCCTATTAGTCGACTAATCCTTCCACCTAGTCGACTAATTCTGAATGTCTGACTTAGTTGATTTCCTATTTGAATTTGGATTTTATCTTTGATACATGTGTAACATATTATTCCTGTTTATGCTTCATAACTGATATTACATGACATGTTACTTGATGGATCTCACCACTTGTTACTTCATGAATTATTATTACATATTCTCGTTTCATGACTCGTTAAATAGTGAATATCACCTTTTATCATGCTATCTCTTAAACCAAGCATGATGCACTTGACTTTTGTATAAAATGGACGAACTTACACATGGGTCAGGGGAAACATGCGGATATCGATATGTGTTTCGTGTTTACAGTGGCATTAGGTATATTGTACAATTATATTTCCGGTCTGACCTGAGGGCCTCCAGGGGACCGAGGGGAGTGCTTGCTCCCTCTTCCTGATACAGTCATGACAAGGGCATACATAAGTCCCTCCTGATAGGCCTTGCGGCTGGTTCCGTCATCAAGCAACGGAACACCCTGGACCGTGGTCCCGGGCATGCACGGGACCACTGTAAACATAGTTCGTCGATACAACCGCTGTTTCCAATAACAACCTTGCTTTACTAGGATATGGATCTATGTGCTCTGGGACGCTGGGTCACATAGTTAGATATCACAGTAAGACAAGTAATAATAATAAGACGTTAACTGTACATTCATTGTATTAGGATTTTATCTCTTCATGCTTTTCATACTTATTAGTTGATATTCCTTATAATTGTTTCATCTTTCCTTATTCATGTCCCTTAGCCACTTGCCTATAGTTTGTTTATTATTATATGTCTTGACTCCTTGGATTTGCACATTCAGATTCCGAAGCTTGGAACGAAGTGGAGCCATCCACAGAGGACCGAGCTTACCTTAGTGAGCAGGCGGACTAGTTCCAGTCCCCTCGTGCCAGACTTACCTTTTGACTCACAAGATCTTCTTTCTACTTGTGAGCTTTTTGTATACATATTTGTATATATTTCTTTTGGACTTGGTTATGATGTAATACACATGTATGTGTAATACTTTATAATATCCTGTGATAACTTTGTATGTGTACTTCTTGTGTTGGCATATGTATGAATACCACGCTTTGTCGTGTACTCTGATCCTTGTTGTACTTTTATGCTTAGCGTATATACGTGGGGGCAATTTATGACCTACGTATATACGTCGCAGTGACGTCCCCGTATCCGTGGAATCGGGGCGTTACAGGTTGGTATCAGAGCCTAGGCTCTCACACCTGAAGTACAATCGAGCGGCAAATTTTAATAATTTGCTGATGCCAACTACAATATACAAAGTTATTAAGTCCTTCTTGATTCCTTCCTTGATTCATTCCCTTGTATCCTAAACTCCTTCCAATTGTTTTCAAATTCCAGTTATCTTTTCCTAACTCGGTATGGAGCGAAGGACGGGCCGTAACCACTCCGGGCAAGCGTCGAATGGACCCACGGAGAGAATGTGGATATTCTGAGGGTCATTCAGAAAATGATGGAGAACCAGCAGCAGCAGACTGAGCTTCTCCGGCAAGAGTTGACAGCTCCAAAGATCAGAGGCCGGGGAATATTTCAGATTTCAGGAGGCTGCAGCCAGCCATCTTCACGGGAGAAGAGAAGCCCTTGGATGCTGAGCAATGGCTGACAGACACCACAGATTTGCTGAATGCAGCCAGAATACCAAAGGAGAACCAAGTTGAGGTCGCCAAGATTCAGTTGAAGGATATAGCCAGAACTTAGTGGCTAGCTGAGGAGGCCAGACTGGAGAAGCCTGTCTCCTGGGACACATTCTCCAAGAGCTTCTATGCCAGATTCTTCCCAGCTACTGCTCAGAAGGACATGGAGGAGCAGTTTATCAGGCTCCAGCAAGGAGCAAGTCCGTGGACGAGTATGCTGCAGAGTTTCTTAGATTGAGCCGCTTTGCTCCGTACATGGTGACGGATGAGGAGAAGCGGGCAAGCAGATTCCAGCAGGGCCTGCATATGGATATACAAGTATTCCTAATGCCCCAGCAGCTGAAGACCTACTCAGAAGTTCTCACCATAGCTCGAGAGGTGGAGCGTGGGTTAGAGAAGAAGCAAGCCAACCAGATGAGGAACCAGGCCATGAAGAGGCCGTTTGCATCAATGGGAAGAGGAGGCCCATACAGAGCAGCAAAGGTTCAGATGAGGCAACCATTCAGACCAGCTCCTTACCAGATGGCTCGACCAGGTCCTATCTGCAACTTTTGCCAGAAACCAGGTCATTCTCAGCAGAATTGCCGTAGGGCAAATGGATGGTGTTTGGTGTGTGGATCTCGAGATCATTCCATTGAAGCTTATCCACACAGGAGAATTGGGTTTGCCAACCAAGCTTTGCCGGCACCTCAAGGACCGAATGGACAGAGGGCACTTCCAGGGCCACTTGGGCAGAGGAATCAGGGACCAGTGATGAGGAGAGCTCTTCCCCTTCCGCCACAGCATGTTGTTCGCCCAGTCCAGAGAGGAGCCAGGACTGTAGCAGGGCGTGGTAGAGGTCAGGCTTACAATCTGACAGCAGAAGAGGCTGAGACTTCAGAGGAAGTGATAACAGGTAACATCAGAGTTCATTCAAAACCTGTTCTCGCTCTCTTCGATTCAGGTGCATCCCATTGTTATATCTCAGACCATTTTGTGGCTTTGCATTCTATACCTGTTAGATCTTTAGACCACAAATGGGAGATTAGTACAGGGAATGGGGTAGTCATATCTTCTAGAGTCTGTACTGATTGTCCAGTAGAACTATGTGATAAGATCTTGGCCATAGATATGATCGTACTAGACACCAAAGGGTACGACGTAATCTTAGGCATGACCTGGCTCAGTCAGTACCATGCAGTTATTGATTGTAGGAGAAGAAAATTAATTTCAGAATCCCTCATCAACCGGAGTTCCAATTCAGTGGAGAAGTGAAGTCTACAAAGGGAAAGACTCGGATGACTACTTTGGAGGTTCAGAAGCAGAAGGTACCAGTGTGGAATGAATTCCCAGGAGTGTTTGCTGAGATCTCAGGACTGCCACCTGACAGGGTGATCGAGTTCTCCATTGACACAGTTCCAGGAGCAGCTCCTATATCCAAGGCTCCGTACAGGATGGCACCGACGGAGTTAGAGATTTTGAAGAAGCAACTGCAGGAATACTCAGACAAGGGATTGATTCGGCCAAGTACTTCACCATGGGGAGCTCCAGTGCTGTTGGCCAATAAGAAGGATGGTGGTAAGAGACTTTGTATTGACTATAGGGAGTTGAACAAAATTACCATCAAGAACAAGTATCCTTTACCCAGGATTGATGATCTGTTTGATCAGCTTCATGGAGCCCGTGTATTCTCTAAATTGGATTTACAGTCGGGTTACCATCAGCTGAGGGTGAAGAAGGAGGATATCCCGAAGACGGCATTCAGGACCCGTTATGGCCACTATGAGTTTCTAGTTATGCCTTTCGGAGTCACCAATGCCCCTGCAGTTTTCATGGATTTGATGAACCGAGTGTTCTCGCCCTATCTGGATCAGTTCGTTGTTGTTTTCATAGATGACATTTTGATCTATTCAAAGAACAACAGGGAGCATGCAGAACACTTGAGGATTGTGTTTGCAGACTCTCCAGCAGGAGCAGCTTCATGCCAAGAGGAGCAAGTGTGAGTTCTGGTTGGACAGCATAGCCTTCCTTGGACACATGGTTTCAGCAGAAGGAATTTCAGTTGATCCCAGCAAAATCCAGGCAGTGAGAGATTGGCCGATTCCGAGGACGGGACTGAGATTAAGAGTTTTCTTGGACTAGCCGGATATTACAGACGCTTTGTCCAGGATTTCTCTAGGATTGCAGCTCCATTGACTAAGCTCACCCGGAAAGGGGAAAGGTACATTTGGACAGAGGAGTGTACCGCGGCATTTGAGCAATTGAAGCAGAGGCTCATTTCAGCTCCAATCTTGAAGACTCCCTCAGGGAGAGGAGGGATGGTCATATTCAGTGATGCATCAGGGAAAGGCCTGGGATGTGTACTTATGGAACATGATCATGTTATAGCTTATGCATCTAGGCAACTGAAGACTCATGAGCGGAATTACCCAACTCATGACTTGGAGCTAGCAGCTGTTATCTTTGCCTTGAAGATTTGGAGGCATTATCTTCTGGGAGATAAGGTGTTGATATATACAGATCACAAGAGCCTCAAGTATATTTTCTCACAGAAAGAGTTGAATATGAGGCAGAGGAGATGGCTTGAATTGATGGCGGACTATGATATTGACTTGCAATATCATCCAGGCAAGGTCAATACAGTTCCAGATGCACTGAGCAGGATGCCAGAGAATAGAGTGCTTGTCCAGCTTACTCAGCAGAAGGAGTTGATTCAAGACTTCATCAGATTGGACTTGGTGTTAGTTCGAAGGACTGAGAAGGCAGGACAGTTCATGACTTTGCAGATTCAGTCAGCATTGATTGATGAGATCAGGGAAGCTCAGAAGGAAGATCCCAGATTACAGACATTCCGAGCTCAGGTAAAGGCTGGATTGAGAACTGATATCTGCATTCATCCAGATGGTGCATTATATTTTGGTAGCAGACTTTGTGTTCCCCAAGGAGAAGTTAGACAGAAGATTTTGGCAGAAGCACACAGTTCAGCATATTCCATCCACCCGGGGGAAACAAGATGTATCAGGACTTGAAGAAGCATTTTTGGTGGAATGCTATGAAGAGGGAGATAGCTCAGTTTGTCGCCAAGTGCCTAGTTTGCCAGCAGATCAAGATAGAGCATCAGAGGACAGCTGGACTTCTACAACCTTTACCGATACCTGAGTGGAAGTGGGAGCACATCACCATGGATTTTGTCACGGCATTGCCTCGCAGTCCTAAAGGTAATAATGCTGTGTGGGTAATCATTGACCGTCTCACCAAGTCAGCTCACTTCATACCATTCAGGTGGGACAGTCAACGGAGGTCTTGGCAGACAAGTACATGAAGGAGATAGTTCGTCTGCATGGAGTTCCAGTTAGTATTGTATCAGACAGAGACACCAGATTCAGATCTCATTTCTGGGAAAGTCTCCAAGAAAGTCTGGGAACTCGTCTGAAATTCAGTACTTCATATCATCCTCAGACAGACGGGCAATCTGAGAGGACTATCCAGATCCTTGAAGATATGCTAAGGGCCTGCATGATTGAGTTTAAGGGATCTTGGGAAGATCATCTTCACTTGGCTGAGTTTTCTTATAACAACAGCTATCAGGCAAGTATCAAGATGGCACCTTTTGAGGCATTGTATGGAAGGAAGTGTAGATCACCGATTTGTTGGGATGAAGTCGGTGAGAGGAGACTTTTGGGGCCAGAGATCCTGATTCAGACAACAGAGAAAGTCAGAATCATCAGAGATCACCTCAGGGCAGCTCAGAGTCGGCAGAAGAGTTGGGCAGATTCACAGAGAAGGCCATTGGAGTTCCAGGCAGGAGATCATGTGTTCTTGAGGATATCACCTACCAGAGGGGTGATCCGGTTCGGTATTCGTGGAAAGCTGAGTCCGAGATATATCGGCCCATTCGAGATTTTGGAGCGAGTGGGAGATGTGTCTTACAGATTGGCCTTACCTCCATCTTTGGACGGAGTGCACAATGTTTTCCACGTATCTCAGTTGAGGAAGTATGTCAAGGATGATAGTCATATTTTGGATCATTCCGAACTGGAACTGCAGCCAGATTTATCATATCAGGAGCAGCCGATGGCCATTCTAGATAGAAGTGTGAAGACATTGAAGAATAAGGCTATACCATTAGTGTTGGTGTCTTGGAACCGGCATGCGCCAGGAGAAGCCACTTGGGAACGAGAGGACGTTATCCGAGAGCGCTATCCTCAACTCTTCGCATCTTGATTGGTAAGACTCTTTCCTTCTATTCTTCTCTACCGTTATCTTCCATCTTATCTTTCTCTATCTGTTACCTTTCCTGTTACCTTTCACCTTATGAAATTTCGAGGACGAAATTTTTGTAAGGTGGATGGATTGTAATACCCCGTTTCCAGAATACGTACTTAATTGCGTATTCAGCTTTTCGATCGTATTTTTCGATTTACTTCCTGTATTTGACCGATTTCAATTTCAAATATCATTTTCTAATATATTAGATTTTATATGATTTTCTGGATTTTTCCTGAATTAAAATGAATTTCTTCAAACCGGTGTCGACCAGTGTCACTGATCGATTCCCGAATTTTTAATTCTCAAACAGTTAGGAATTTCTAGATGGTCCTTTAGACTTTATTTCTTAGAATCATATTCCCTACTTAAATACTTTTTCTGAGAATTTTATGAATTTATGAAAATTCCAACGAGTCGGTAGTTAACTGATTCCGGATTTTTAGTTTTAAAACTATAAAGTATTTCTTCAAACGGATTTCACTATACGTCTTCATATATTATTATTGATTTTTGGTAAAATTTACGAGTCGTTCTGAGATACTTGAATTTCGGACGATTTCGGTATTTCCCGAAATGTTTTCCGCATCCTCGACTTAAACCCAGGAACCTGTGTTTCCGATATTTTCATTTTTGGAGATCAAGAAAATATCTTCATTTTATAATTTCTTTTCCTTTTTCCTTTTTCCTTTTTTCTTTCCTTCTTTCCTTCCACCAAATTCCCAAAATATCTTCTCCTCCAAAATATCCAAAATTCCAACAAACTCCAGACCCTTCCTCATTAATGCCTCCATTCTCTCTCTCTCCCATGGCCGGCCAAGTGGCCAAGGTGAGGGACACCCATCCCTTCTCCTATTTTGCAATAAACCCCCTCTCAAATTCTTTATTTACATCTCCTTTACAAAAATCAAAACCTATATAAACTTTCCTTTACAATTCTTTTCTCTTTTCTTCACTTCACCAAGAGTTTAGCCTTCACCATTTCCTTCTCCATCTCAAACCCTAACTCCAAACCACCTCAAGGCCTTCATCTCCTTCCTAAGCAACTACAACCCTTGGATTTGGATCGCATCTCACTTCGTCGGAAGCATCGCCAAGGACCTAGTTGGTGATATCATCGACAAACGATCCGTTCGAACTCGTATAAGCTTCACATAACCGTTCGAAGTGAGTATATCTACTCACCAAGACTTGTAAACTCCTTTGTGTACTTGTGTTGACAAATCATGCACACTTGTGACATAAAAATCATATTTTTAGACCCTCAAACAAACCCTAGAAATCTGTTCTGTTTGCTGTTTTCCCACGATTAGTCGACTAGACCTAGGGACTAGTCGACTAATCCACTTTAGTTGAAACTTAACCTTTTCTGATTTCACAGTTTTAGTCGACTAGACCAGATTTCCAGTCGACTAGAGACCCCTAGTCGACTACCCATTTCTCCCCAGTCGACTCCTGTTTTCCTGAAATAAAACATCAACTCTCTGTATCTCAGACTTAGTCGACTTAAGTATCCATTAGTCGACTAATAGTTCCCTGTTAGTCGACTACCCTTACAACCCTAGTCGACTAACTTTCCTGAAACAGAATTCCAACTCTCTGGAACCCAGTTTTAGTCGACTCATCTAGACTGTTAGTCGACTTAAGACCCCTATTAGTCGACTAATCCTTCCACCTAGTCGACTAATTCTGAATGTCTGACTTAGTTGATTTCCTATTTGAATTTGGATTTTATCTTTGATACATGTGTAACATATTATTCCTGTTTATGCTTCATAACTGATATTACATGACATGTTACTTGATGGATCTCACCACTTGTTACTTCATGAATTGTTATTACATATTCTCGTTTCATGACTCGTTAAATAGTGAATATCACCTTTTATCATGCTATCTCTTAAACCAAGCATGATGCACTTGACTTTTGTATAAAATGGACCAACTTACACATGGGTCGGGGGAAACATGCGGATATCGATATGTGTTCGTGTTTACAGTGGCATTAGGTATATTGTACAATTATATTTCCGGTCTGACCTGAGGGCCTCCAGGGGACCGAGGGGAGTGCTTGCTCCCTCTTCCTGATACAGTCATGACAAAGGGCATACATAAGTCCCTCCTGATAGGCCTTGCGGCTGGTTCCGTCATCAGCAACGGAACACCCTGGACCGTGGTCCCGGGCATGCACGGGACCCACTGTAAACATAGTTCGTCGATACAACCGCTGTTTCCAATAACAACCTTGCTTTACTAGGATATGGATCTATGTGCTCTGGGACGCTGGGTCACATAGTTAGATATCACAGTAAGACAAGTAATAATAATAAGACGTTAACTGTACATTCATTGTATTAGGATTTTATCTCTTCATGCTTTTCATACTTATTAGTTGATATTCCTTATAATTGTTTCATCTTTCCTTATTCATGTCCCTTAGCCACTTGGCTATAGTTTGTTTATTATTATATGTCTTGACTCCTTGGATTTGCACATTCAGATTCCGAAGCTTGAAACGAAGTGGAGCCATCCACAGAGGACCGAGCTTACCTTAGTGAGCAGGCGGACTAGTTCCAGTCCCCTCGTGCCAGACTTACCTTTTGACTCACAAGATCTTCTTTCTACTTGTGAGCTTTTTGTATACATATTTGTATATATTTCTTTTGGACTTGGTTATGATGTAATACACATGTATTGTGTAATACTTTATAATATCCTGTGATAACTTTGTATGTGTACTTCTTGTGTTGGCATATGTATGAATACCACGCTTTGTCGTGTACTCTGATCCTTGTTGTACTTTTATGCTTAGCGTATATACGTGGGGGCAATTTATGACCTACGTATATACGTCGCAGTGACGTCCCCGTATCCGTGGAATCGGGCGTTACAGTAATTGTCTTGTTTCATGGTCCTTCCAAAAACAAAATTCGGCAGCCCTCTCAACCGTCGAGGCGGAGTATGTTGCGGCGGGGGCTTGTTGTGCACAAGTCCTTTGGATGAAACATACTCTCCTTGATTATGATTTGCATTATGACCATATCAAATATTTTGTGATAATACTAGTACTATTCATATGACTAAAAATGCAAATCACATAGTAAAACAAAGCACATTGACATTCATATCACTTTCTTAGAGATCATTATGAGAAAGGTGATATTGAAATTGATTATGTTTCTACCGATTTTCAACTTGCCGATATTTTCACAAAACCACTAGATTATAATCGATTTTCCTTTATTTGTGGTGAATTAAATATTTGTGTTATGGATTCATGAAATCTCTTTACAAATAGTCTTCAAAACATGTTTGATGATTTCCTTACCCTTTTTGATGCATGACAAAAAGGGGGAGAATTACTTTTTAAGTTATGACTTGTTTTTTGAGTTATTGTTTGTTTATTTTTTCTTTCTATTGCCATGTTTTACTTTTTTTGTAAAGTTCATATTCTTGATATATAGTATGATTTGAGGGGGAGCTTTCAAGCTCCTTTCTTCATTTTTTTAAATAACTCATATGTTTTGTCATCATCAAAAGGGGGAGATTGTTGGCCCAAGGTTCAATCACCTAGTTTTGGAGTTTTGATGATTACAAAACATATATAGTTATTTGTACTAATCACATTTTAGTATTTAAGTTTGTTTCAGGGTTCTAAGGATTCAAGATGTTTTCTTCCCTAAAAGAAGGTGGTGATTGACTAAAGTTGACTCAATTTGGGATCAAGGATTCAAGCTTTTCAACTATGCATATGGAAAAGCCCAAGTTTGAAGATCTTGTAGTCACTTAGAATCATTGTAAGAAATAGTATGTTAAAGAGTTAGGATATGATAGTTGTGCTCATGAAAACACACACACAAAAAAATACACTTTTCAAAATACAAAGTTTTTTTGTTAGTTGGTTTTGGTGCATGTTTGATTGATATACATGTTTCAAATATTTCAAATTTTTATATTTAGTTTAAAACATGTATTTCATCCCCTATAGCATGCTACTCAAACTTCAAACCATTTAAAAATATTTTAAAAATTATTCAAAGCTCAAAATCCCTTTTTCAAAAACTGTTTCAGCCTTAACGGTCGACCGGTCCGGTCGACCGTGTCCATTTCAGGCCAGTTCGGTCGACCGGATGGTCGACCGGGCCATGAGGCCTTGGGACGTGCACGTCTGTGCATGTCTGCCGGTCGACCGGGTCAGTCGACTGACAGACACTGCGGTCGACCGACCGTCGACCGACTGCTAGACCCTAACTCTCGGGTTTTGTCGGTCGACCGGCCCGATCGACCGCAGTTCATTTCTTTATTTTATAAATAGCCAGTGGTCGACCGGAGCCAGCGGCTCTTTTGCCATGTGGCCTGCCGGTCGACTGACAGCCGTCCTGGAGCCCCAACAGCTATTTTCTTGGAATCTGTTTTGTTTTCTTGATTCCTTCACCTATTTCTGGATTCCTAGTGGCTAAACTCTACCCTAATGACCTAGAATCAATTATGAATTGTATTTATCCATTCCATATAAATAGAGGTCATTGGTCTCTTGTTTGGATAGAAAATTTCCATTGTTTCAAGTTTTTCAAAAGAGAAGAAAAGTTTACTTGCTTTCATTTTCAAAGATCTTTCATTTGCAAAAGTTTTCAGTTGGTTTACAAGTTCTTTCTACTTCTTTACAACTGAAATTTTTCTCACTTTCCTTCTTGAGCCAAAAATCATACTCCACTCTACAAGAAGGTGTAAGAGAGAGTTTGAGGTCTTTTGATCACCAAGTGACTTATATTCCTTTGTGTTGAGATCCCTCTTGTGTAGAGGTGGATTGGTTGGAGTTGGGTACTCCGGTCTTGTGTAGACCAATTGTAATCCCATTGGGTGTAAAGGTTCCGGTGTGAAAATTCCCTTTGTGGATCTAGTGGAAATCCTTCATAGTGGTGAAGGCGGGGACGTAGAGCAGTGGCTCGAACCTCGAAACAAATTACTTGTGTTTGCGTTTGGTTTCCTTTTTGCTCTCCATTGTTTTACATTCCTAACTTGTGATATTACTTGTTTGTTCTACATTATTGCACTCATTTCATTTAATTACATTTCCGGTCTTTACTCATTTCAACAAGAAAGCAATTACGCGCCTCAACTCATAATCTAGAGAAATCAAAGAGGAGAAGTTCTAGAGCCTTTCACGGGGATTCGGCTTCAATTTCTTATTTTGAGTGACCATTTACTCATTCATACTTACTTATTTAAAAAGAGCATTAGATTAGCATTAACACCTATTCACCTCCCTTCTAGGTATTTTTCAAAGAGATGATGTGTTCTTTGAAGACTTCTTTCCGTACAAATGTAAGAAGACGAGACTTTTGAGAAAAAACACATAAAACAACGTTCAGAGACGAAGGACCCAGTGAATCGACAATTGATGCTGAAGTTGAACCAAGAAGGAGTAGAGATAAAAAATTTAAATCTTTTGATTCAGACTTCATAGCATATACGCTTGAAAGAGCCTCAAACATTTAAGAAAGTTATGTCTACCCCAGAAGTACAAATGTGAAAAAAAGCTGTAAAAGAATCTACCCTAAGCAACCATAATTTGGAATTGGTAAACTTGTCACCTGACAGTAAACTAATCAGGAGTAAGTGAATTTTCAAAGAAATTAAAACACAATAGATCTATCAATAAATATTAAGGAGTATGCCTTAAAATATAGAAATATTCATATGTATTTCAAGGGTATAATAATGCAAACTGGATTGCAGATTTTGAGAAATCAAAATCACTAGCAGATACATCTTTACTCTTGGAGGCATAACCATATCTTGAAAATCCTCCAAACAAACTTGCATAGCTTATTCTATAATAAAATCGGAATTTATTGCCTTAGATAAGGCTAGAGAAGAAGCAAGTGGCTTCAACAATTTGAAAGATGTACCCTTATGGCCTAAGCCAATACCTGTCATACGCATTCACTGTGACAACCCAGCGCGATTTCTAGGGCACAAAATTTGTATATAATGGTAAGTCTAGACATATCTGTCGAAAATATAATACCGTTAGGCAGTTGCTCTCAAATGATGTTATCTCAATTGACTTAGTGATGTCAAAGATAACCTAGCGGATTCATTTACTAAATATTTGAGCGGAAAGCGTTTAAACTGCGCATCGAAGAGAATGAGGCTAAAAGCCTAACCAAACTGAGTCAACTTAATGAAAACCTCATTTAGCGACTGAAAATCCCACAAACTAAGTTCAAGAGGAAAACTAGTTATGATTAACGCTGCGAGTAACCACTTAGGAACTTGACTCCAATCCATTTCAATGGTGCACCCAAGTACTTTCTACAATTGGGTTTAGAATAAGCTTAACACTTTAATGATGCCTACAGCTTGTTGTCAAAACAAGTGAGGTAAAATAGACTAATTTTAATGAGACGATCACCTATATGAGTGTTGAGTTGAGGCTGGCTCTTTGAGAATCTCTATGAAGGCTGTGATTATCTAAACATACTCTTTTAAATCAAGAATATCTAGGGCCGAAATAGACACAAGCGAGAACCAAAGTTGATTTTGAGAAGTTATTTCTTGAGTCCTGTTGACTTGGCTTACATAAACATCCGACAATTCAAGACCTAGTTCACTGATTAGCCATAAGTCCGACAAGGCTTTTGTTGCGGAAGGTTCAAGACGCAGTTCACCTATCCTGATGCAATTTCTTTTCTAAAGTATTTTTCACTATAAAGTCAGTCTCATAATGTGTATATTTCTTGAATCTCTATTCATTGTGATGGATTGTCGGAAACTTGGAATTGTCCAAGTGAGTTTTTAGGGAAAACTTGAGCTGAATTTTAGGTGGGACTCATTGCTCGAAATGCACGGAAGATAGTTGGAATGTGTTCTCCTTCTATTGGCGATGAACATGGTATATTCACATATTCAATTTCATTTTCGTTTGAATGAGATATTCAAGTTAGAAGTTGGCCTAAAATAAGAGCTAGATTGGGCCAAAAAGAGTGAAAACTCTTTAGTCCCGCATTGAAAGTACCATATAAATGGATCTGTCTTCTCGGAAAATGAATATGTCTGTTCAGAATGGGTATGCCCGTTCTGACCGAATGGATGTGTCTATTCAGAGACACCCCATTTTGGCCGATTAGATGTGTCTGTTCAGCTAACTTGTGTTTATTCAGAATGGTCGTGTCCATTCTGTTCGAACGGATGTGTCTACTCCGAATGGCTTCCTCTAAATTCCTATATAAATGGCAGAATTTCACTTCAAAATGAATTACTAAAAATTTAAAATAACAACAACCACAAGAATAAGTGAGTTCATGGAAATTTTATTGAATTCCTTTCAGAATTTATCAGAATTCTATTTTTTTTTTGTCTGTGCTCTTTTTCTACTCGTTCTTTGAACAAGTGGAAGGTAGAGTCAACTTTTGTTCGACTATACGTGATTTTGTAAAGTGCTGCGCATAACACGTGAAGGAATGTTATATCTTGAGAGACCAGCATCCATTATCACGTAAGTACCGTAGCGGGGGATAAAATTGTCTTAAGGAGATTCATTGTATACATGCCTTAATCCATATTAATTTGTTACTCTGTTTGTTTATACTAACATTCAGTGTTGCGGGAATTATTGAATCTCAATATATTCTTTGTCAATTTGAAATAATGTTCTTATTGCAAGGATTATACTGAATAAAGTATTCATGTTTGAATATTTATTTTAATAAATATTATTGCTAGATAAATTATTGTTGAATTATTTATCTTGTTGATTTATTACCAATACGAAACTGACTAAATGCCAGTCTGATTGGTGTCTAAAGAAAGGATTTGAAAGGTGATTCTATAATAAAGGAACGTTCAATTGAACGAAAAATCTCTCATTTGATTTTCACCGACATGACCGATTGCACCGACTGATCTTAATCATGATCTTGAATTGAATTGTTAAGAATAACATATTCGCACATAAGTACCCAAAATCTATCTTCACTTATAAATATACCTCAATTATTCATGGATATTGGTCATCCATTCAAGGATCTCTGCATTCTCAACCACAACCATTCATATTCATAGACTTCGGCCATTTGTTCATGTATCTCTGCTATTCCCGACTATAACCATTCACAGACCACGGTCTACCATGATAAACTCATCCGTGGGCAAACTGACTTTCTTCTCTCAATAGGCGGTTGGCTAACCATTTACAAATTTTCACCGTTAATGAAAAATAGAACCCAGCTCTCTCGTCACAACTTGGATTCTGAGACCACTGTTGGAGAGTTACACTGGTCTCTGTGAAGTAACACAATAGGCTTTAAACAGAGGAGGAGAACTAAACTGATCAAAAAACTTAAACTGATAGGCCTTGATTCTCAGTCCCAACAATATTGCCATCAAAAAGAAGATAATGAATCTATAAGCGCCAAAATAATGAGACTAAAGACTGTAGATTTCTATTTACAACTCTTATAAGATGATCATTACCTGTAAACAATTTACAAGGTTCACCAGTTTTGAATATTATTACATCAATAGATAAAATGCATATTCACACGTGTAACAATTCACAACATTTCAGGGTCCAGAATAGCAGCAGTCAATTCCATATTATCTTTGCATCTCTCCCTTGAGTTACTAGAAAATTTTGGCGTGGAGAACACGCCATTCACATGATGCATTCTTCTCCATACAAAATCAACAAAGTATTAGAGAAGAGGTGGAGAGTTATGCACCCCAAGAAACAAAACAGAAGCACAAAATTTTACATTTTTTAAGAAAGAAACAGCTCACAAATTGCAAATGAACGTGTGTAGAGAGAGATGTGTTGCCTTCGATGGCACTTGTTAGCACATGCAATCAACTTTTCCACCTCAAAATCGACTTTGGACCCCAATTTTAACCTCCCCTACAAGAAAAGAACAGCCCCCACCACATCCATAAATTTCTTCTCTGTCTCTATTTTTTTTTCTTTTTTCTTTTCCCCCTCGACAATCATCTTAATTCCTTCAACCCCACACAGCTAAGGCCAATGCAAAGCAAAGCAAATTAACCCCCCAACAAAGAGTTCCTAAAAGCATACAATTACTTCCCATGTATATACACGCACCTCTCTCCACCCCACCCCCCCCACCCCACCCCAACACTCCCCCTCAGAGACTGGAGATAGAGATTGACAACCACCAACACAAATCCAACCAACAATTCCACTCTCTCTCTCTCTCTCTCTCTCTCTCTCTCTCTCTCTCTCCCCCCCCCCCCCCCCCCCCCCCCCCCCCCCACGCCCCCTTCTCTCTCTCTCTCTCTCTCTCTCTCCACTTCTTAAAAGAACTAACTCCTCAACCAACTCCCATCCTTCTCCTTCCCTTCACTCTCTCACTCTCTTTCTCTTCTCTTGCCTCCCTTCCAATTCAAATGAAATCCATCAAGAAAACCCCCTCACAACCACTTCTTTGACCCTCTTCTCCTCCTCCTCTCAACTTACCTACTCCCACCTTAACATCCACCTCCAAACACTAAAACACTAATAACTAGCAACAAAGATGAGAGCTGATGGCTGCACAGTGCAGCAAGCTCTCACACCAGAGGCCGCGGCCATAGTAAAGCAAGCTGTCACCCTAGCTCGGCGCCGAGGCCATGCCCAGGTTACACCTCTCCATGTGGCCAACACCATGCTCTCCTCCTCCACCGGCCTCCTACGATCCGCCTGCCTCCAGTCTCACTCCCACCCTCTTCAATGCAAGGCCCTCGAGCTTTGCTTCAACGTCGCCCTCAACCGCCTCCCCGCCTCCTCTTCTCCTCCCATGCTTGGCGGTCACCACCACCACCACCACCACCATCACCCTCCTTCTCTTTCAAATGCCCTCGTAGCCGCCTTTAAGCGAGCCCAAGCCCACCAGCGACGAGGATCCATAGAGAGCCAGCAGCAGCCACTGCTCGCTGTCAAAATCGAATTAGAACAGCTCATAATCTCCATCTTGGATGACCCTAGTGTGAGTAGAGTCATGAGGGAGGCAGGCTTCTCCAGCACCCAAGTGAAAGCCAATGTGGAGCAAGCAGTCTCCTTGGAGATAGTTGCACCCACACCTCAAACTTCTAACCCTAAACCTAGTGCTAGCAAACCCAAAGACATGACCAAGCAAAGTAGGGATCTGGACCCTGTAACAAGAAGTGAGGATGTGGTGACTGTTGTAGAAAGCCTAGCGAGCGGTCGTGAGAGGAGTATCGTGGTGGTAGGGGAGTGTTTATCCTCCACTGAAGGAGTTGTGGGGGGTGTGATGGACAGAGTAGAGAAGGGTAATGTTCCTGAGATTCTAAGGAGCCTTCAGTTCATAACACTTCCACTGTTGTCGTTTCGGAACTTGGGAAGAGAGGAGGTAGGGCAGAAGGTAGAGAAGCTGAGGTGCCTTGTGAGAAGTTGTTGTGTAGGGAGAGGAGGGGCTGTGTTATACTTGGGAGATCTCAAATGGGTTGCTGAGTATAGGGCTGCTAGCCTTGGGGAGAAAGGTAGGGGCTACTATTGCCCAATTGAGCATGTGATCATGGAGATTTGGAGCTTGGTTTGTGGAGGGTTTGGAGGTGAGAGTGGTGTTACTGGAGGGAGGGTTTGGGTGATGGGGCTTGCTACTTTCCATACTTACATGAAGTGTAGGGTAGGGAGCCCTTCATTGGAGGCTGTTTTGGGTCTGCATCCTCTTACAATTCCTTCTGGTAGCTTGGAGTTGAGCCTCAACTGCGACGGGTAATTAATTTAAACATCATGATTATGTATCATAAACTTGTTCTTAATCTTCTTCCTCTTCTTCTTCATTGTCCATGATCATTATTCATTATTGTATACTAGTCTTCGATTTTCAGTTGATGGGCATTTAGAACAAATTCTTTTCATATATTAGTTACTTGTGATGTGGGTTTTCGTGTTAATTTCTATAGAAAGCTGGATTCAGGAACTTTAATGTGAAAAAGTTAGCACCTTATGTTCTCTCCTTTTTTTTTTTTCCGCCCTTTCTTTCTCTTCTTTTCAACAGTTTAACACCTTATTAAACATCAGATTTGTTTCACGAAACATTAAGTGATAGAATATTTAAGCCTTTTTTGAAGTGTTATTTTCCGCTTTCTCATTTAGGAATGGAATTCGAATAAATTCCCTTTAAGAACATATTTAAAAAGTTCGGGTTGCTGAGAAATTCTAAATTCGAGTCATTTAACTAATTAGCTAGTCCTAATCATGCTTTTTTGAGGTAATATGTTTGCATCTGGCATCTCTAAAATCTAATGACATGTGATTTTTTCAGCTTGAGTGTTGTGTAGCTAGTTTCAGTAAGCCAAACCCTAAATATCTGTTATGTGCTCCTTTTGTCAGTGATTCACAAAGCCTGTTCAAAAGCAAGAGAACTGGAGATGGACCTAGTTGGTGCCCCTTGCCAGAAGATGGAGTTGGGAATCAGCTAACTTGTTGTGGTGATTGTTCTATCAAATTTGAATATGAGGCTCCGTGCTCTCCTAAAGTTCCAAGCACCAGGCAAGGTTCAATGGTTACCTCTAATCTACCTTCATGGCTCCAACAGTACAAGGAAGAGAACAAGAGACAGACAAGTAATGAGAAGGTAATTAAAGAACTTATTAGTATTATTTACTCTCCTATGTATCATAACAGTATTAGCACTAACAGTATTCGAGCCAACTTTGTTCTCATCTTCCCCTCTCTCAATTGTAGGAGCCTATGCAAGAACTGTGCAAGAAGTGGAACTCCATATGTGACTCAACACACAAGCAGCAACACCACTCCTCAGAGATCACCCTCCATTTCTCCTCATTCTCTCCGTCTTCTTCCATTTCTTCCCATGATCATCATCCCTACTCGAGCTTGCACCAATCCCTTCACTCTTGGCCTATTGCCAAGCATCAGTGGAGAGAGAATCTCTGCATGCCAGAGACCACAGATGACAGATTTGGACACTTCTCAAGATTCTATGTGCATGAGCTCAAGGGTCAAAGACCTTCCACGTTTCCTAGCTCAGACCCTAACCCTAACTCGACTTCTTCCAGTGATACCATGGACATGGAGTACCTCTCAAAGTTCAAGGAGCTCAGTGCTGAGAACCTGAAGATCTTATGCAATGCATTGGAGGGAAAGGTCCCGTGGCAGAACACCATCATTCCTGAGATCGCTAGCACCGTCTTACAATGTAGATCCGGGATGATGAGGAGGAAAGAAAGATCAAAATTTGCAAGGAACAAGGAAGAGACGTGGCTGTTCTTTCACGGTGGCGATGTTGAAGGCAAAGAGAAGATTGCTAGAGAGCTAGCAAGTCTCATCTTTGGTTCTTACACAAATCTTGTCTCAATCGAACTGAGCAGTTTCTCATCCACAAGGTCTGGTTCTACCGAGGATCTCCGAAACAAACGGTGTAGATCAGAAGCAAGTCATAGCTATCTTGAGAGGTTTTTTGAAGCACTTCGTGAGAACCCACACCGGGTATTCTTGGTGGAAGACATAGAGCAGGTGGATTCATACTCTCAAATGGGTATTAAGGCAGCAATTGAGACGGGGAAACTTTGCAGCTCTAGTGGTGACGAAGTTAGTACCAGCGATGCTATTGTCATTTTGAGCTGCGAATGCTTTGATTCAAGGTCAAGGACGTGCTCTCCCCCTGTGAAGCAGAAATTTGAGAGTGAAGAAACAAAGGTTCAAGAATCTGAGAATGAGACAGAGTCAAGTGCCTGCTTAGATTTGAATCTTTGTGTTGTTGATGAGGATGTGGACTGTGCCTTTGGTGATCTCGGGCTCTTTGAATCCGTGGATAGAGCATTCTTTTTTAAGTTGCCAGATGACCTGTAATATGCTTATTATGGCTCTTGGTTCTTGGTTTCCATGTTGAATCCTTTTTTTCTGTTCTAGTTTTTCTCCCTGTAAATTTTAAAATGAGAGAACTTTGGTGGCCCAAGACATCTAGTAGCGGGTAGAAAACACTTGTACAATTACTTTGTAGGCATCTTTGTACAATTAATGGATATGCTCTGTTGGTATTAATTTTTTTATATTATCATTATATTATAGAGATAGACATAGGTACATGCGGAAGGGTTCGAGCCCGAATCTTTCCCACTCAAACTCAATCTCATGACATTCAAATATAAGATCCACTCTGTTAATGTTGATCTACATTGTTTAAAATAGCTAAAAATAAAAAATCAAGTGTTTTGAATAGTTTTTGTCTATCCATCAAGTAGACACAAAATGAACAATCGAAATATAATACTGAGTTAAGATGCAAGAATTGTCTGCACTAGCAATTCTGATTAATTGAACAGTCTCTACAGAAAAATGAAGACACTAAATGCACATTATATCTTCCAAGTTCATTGCTAGAATTGTCTGCACTAGAAATTCTGATTAATTGAACAATCTCTATAGAAAAATGAAGACACTAAATGCACATTATATCTTCCAAGTTCATTTCTAGAATTGGCTGAATTAGTAATTATGATTATTGAACAGTCTCTATAGAAAAATGAAGACACTAAATGCATATTATATCTTCCAAGTTCATTGTTGTGCAGCTCTGATGAGTAATTTGAAAGTTATGATTGTTGTGCGCGGGAGACAACAACCAATAGAGGATCCAATCGATCTCAAACACAGAAACAATGAAACCAATCCACGAAGAACAAGCAATCGCAAAAACACAAATCTAACGAGGTTCGGCCAACGTGCCTACGTCCTCGGGGCAATCAAATGGAGAGATTTGTATTAGGGAAGATGATTACAATGGCTTTTTGCCTCTTTCAGTATAAGAGAACCCTAAGCCTTCTATTTTCGCAGGTTAGAAACCCTAGAACAGCCCAAAATTCTATTTATACCCGCTGCTCCGCAATTTGCGGAGCAGCAGATTTTTGCCCAAATCCGACAATCGGTCGACCGGACCGGTCGACCGATACACACTGAGAGACTTAATCTCTCCAGGTCGGTCGACTGGGACGGTCGACCGATTCTGCCCGTAAGTTTGGTGCTCCCTATCGGTCGACCGGAACGGTCGACCGATTCTTCCCGTAGCTGGCTTCTCTAGAGCGGTCGACCGGACCGGTCGACCGCCCGACCGCTGTGCACGTTGTGCACGTCGGTCGACCGGACCGGTCGACCGACCTCTGCCAGAACTGCTGCTGCTACTGGTTTCTGCTGCTGTCTTCTTCGGTTTTTGTCGTCGACTTCCTCGGCGATCTTCGACAGCACATCACCTCCTTTAATAGTATCTCTCCTCCAACAATTCTCCACCTCGGTGAAGATTTTCAAATCTGAGCCGAATTCCGAATTCCGACTTGAAAGTGGCTGCACCAAACCGGTTGCCTACGTACCCCTTGCCCAAGGGATCAAGCCGTCCGTAGTTCACTCCAATGAGCTTCAGCGAGCTCAGTTCACCTGAAGGACATGGAGCAAGTCTTTGCAGTGTGCAAACTTCACTCCCGTCACCACCTTTGTAAGCATATCGGCCGGATTCTCCGAAGTATGAATCTTCAACAAGTTGATGTCACCTTCCTCCAGAATCTCCCGAACAAAGTGGTACCTGACATCGATATGCTTCGTCCTTGCGTGATAGACCTGGTTCCTTGCCAAGTAGATGGCACTCATGCTGTCACAGTTTATCTTCAATATATCCTGTTCCACGCCCAGATCATCAAGCAAACCCTGAAGCCAAATAGCCTCCTTCATGGCCTCTGTCAAAGCCATATACTCCGCCTCTGTAGTCGACAACGCAACTGTGGACTGAAGTGTGGAGCGCCAACTCACCGGTGCCTGTGAGAATGTGAAGACATATCCCGTAGTCGACCGGCGTTTGTCAAGGTCACCTGCATAGTCCGAACCCACATAGCCTATGCATTCTTGCTTCCCGGTGTTGTCCTTCTCAAATACGAGGCCTACATCAACAGTACCCTTGATGTATCTCAGGATCCATTTCACAGCTTCCCAATGACCCTGACCTGGATCATGCATATATCTGCTCACCATGGAGACTGCCTGTGATAGATCTGGCCTTGTACATACCATCGCATACATCAAGCTACCCACGGCATTGGCATATGGAACATGAGACATATGCTCACGTTCTTGAACACTCCTTGGAGACATCTTCGCTGACAACTTGAAGTGCGGCGCCATTGGTGTACTAACAGTCTTAGTATCTTTCCCGATATTAAACCTCTGCAGTACCTTCTCCAGATAGCCCTTCTGAGTCAAGCTTATCCTGCCAGCATCCCTGTCCCTTGTGATCTCCATGCCCAATACTTTTCTTGCTTCCCCCAGGTCCTTCATCTCGAACTCGGACGATAACGTCTTCTTCAGAGAATCAATAGCAGATCTTGACCTAGAAGCAATCAGCATATCATCTACATAGAGCAGTAGATAGATATACTCCCCTGATGGTAACTTGTTGTAGTACACACATGGATCGAAGTGGCTTCGTGTGTACTTCTTCTTCCTGATGAAGCTGTCAAATCGCTTGTACCACTGTCTAGGAGACTGCTTCAAACCGTACAGCGATTTCTTCAGCTTACATACCAACTCCTCTTTCCCTGCAGCTTTGTAACCTGTGGGCTGATTCATGTAGATCTCCTCCTCAAGATCGCCGTAGAGAAAGGCGGTCTTCACATCAAGTTGGTCAAGGTCCAACTCATTCTGTGCCACCAAAGCCAATAGAATCCGAATAGACGAGTGCTTCACTACCGGGGAGAACACCTCATTGTAGTCGATTCCTTCTCTCTGTGCGTAGCCTTTAGCCACCAGTCTTGCCTTGTAGCGGACTTTATCTTCTTGGAGGGATCCCTGCTTCTTAGCAAATACCCACTTGCACCCTATGGCCCTCTTCCCCTTGGGCAACTTGGTAAGTTCCCATGTGTTGTTCTTATAAAGAGATTGCATCTCTTCATCCATGGCCCCTTTCCATAATTCAGCTTCTGAACTGATTTCAGCTTCCCTGAAAGTAGATGGAATCGCCTCTTCAACAACTGGAAGTGCATGTGCAATAACCATATCGGTGGTGAGCCAGCCAGGTCTCCTAGCATTCCTCCTTGGTCTTTCAACTGCAGTGGGATCTGGAACAGTACCCATGACCTGTTCCTGATCCTCTTCAATAACTTCAGCATCTTCTTCTGCAACTTGATCACCTCCCTGTGTCACCTCAGGAATGATCCTCACTGATACTGAATCTTCTAGAGATGGTGGATCTGCATCACTCTCCACCTGCTGCAATAGCTTCTTGGTCTTGCTAGTCTCCACCTGCTGGGAGACCGTAGGCTTCATCATCGAGGCCTCATCAAATGTAACATCCCTGCTGATTATGAACTTGTTGTCCTGTTGGTCCCAGATCTTGAACCCCTTGGTTCCTCGCTTGAAGCCAACAAACACCCCTTTCTTTGCTCTCGGATCCAATTTGTCTTCTTTGACATGATAGTAGGCTGGACATCCAAATACCCAGAGCATATCATAATCTTCAGCAGCTTTACTAGACCAAGCTTCAAGAGGGGTCTTCCCCCCTATTGCAGACGACGGCAACCTATTGACGAGGTGGCATGCATATTCCAAACCTTCAGCCCAGAACTTCTTTGGCAATTCTGCATTGGACAACATACACCGAACCTTCTCTAGCAAGGTCCGGTTCATCCTCTCAGCCACCCCATTCTGTTGCGGAGTCTCTCTCACTGTGAAGTGCCTCTCTATGCCCTCATCAAGACATAGCTTTTGGAAAGGGTCTGATATGTACTCTCCTCCATTATCAGAACGGAGAACCTTGACCTTCCTTCCCGTGCTTCTCTCCAAGTTAGCCTTCCACTTCACAAACAATTCTAGGACTTCATTCTTGTGTCGCATGGTGTACACCCAGCAGCGCCTAGAATAGTCATCGATGAACGACACAAAATAGTGGTTTCCCCCAATTGATGCAGTCTTGGTGGGTCCCCATACATCTGTATGAACATAATCAAGAATGCCTTCGGTGCAGTGTGAAGCTGTACCAAACTTCACCTTCGTCTTCTTGCCTATGATGCAATGTTCACACAGATCCCGCTTGCAGGTCTCTGCACCCTTAAGCAGCCCCTTTCTTACAAGAGCTTGCAATGATTTTTCCCCTGCATGTCCCAGCCTCATGTGCCACAGCCGAGTCGAATCTTCCTTCTGACTGGTAGAAGCTGCCACCTACCCTATCACTGTACTACCCTTCAAGTAATACAAATTGTTCCGGCGGTCGGCCTTCAATACCACCATTGAGCCCTTTGTCATTTTAAGAACACCTTCTTTAATAGACACACTGAGCCCCAATGATTCCAAAGCACCCACAGAGATCAAGTTCCTCTTCAGCTGAGGTACATATTTCACTTCTTTCAGCTCCCTCACCATCCCATCAAACATCCTGATCGGAATAGTGCCTACACCCTCCATGATGCACGGATGATCATCGCCCATGACGACCGAACATCCCTCCAACTTCTCAAGACTGGTAAACCAATCTCGATTAGGGCATACATGATATGTAGCACCCGTGTCCAGGATCCACTCGTTATCCCCCGAGTAGCCTACGACGGGAGCGGTCACTGAAAAGGAGAACACCGAAGAATCTGAATCTGAACCCTCTGCCTGTGATTTACCGCTTGCAGCCTTCTTCACTCTTGCTAGATTTGCCTCAGATTTTGATTCCTTCTTCTTCCCCTTGTACTTTGGACAGTCAACCTTCCAGTGCTCAATCTCTTTGCAGAAAGCACACTGATTTCTTTTAAGATCCTTGAATCCCGGCCTGGACTTCGATCTTTCCTGATCTCCTTTCCCTTTCTAGATGAACCTCTGCCTCTCACCTCCAATGCCTCCGCTGATGACCCTGACTGAGAAGGATGCCGCTCCTTCTTCCTTGTCTCATAGCTCATCAATGCAGACGACACCTCATGGTAGTCCAAAGTCTGTCTACCATTGATAAACGTCATGGTGAATGTCTCATACTCCTCCGATGGGAGCGAGTTCAGGAGAATGACTGCCTTGTCTTCCTCTTCTACCTTGACATCCACATTTATCAGATCTGTAAGAAGCTTTGTAAACCGGTTTATGTGTTCATTTACTGTGCTCCCCCTCTTCATCCTGAACTGGTACAGCTTACTCTTAAGCTGTAACCTGGATTCCACGCTCTTTGTCAGGTACTTCTTTTCTAGGGTTTCCCACAGTTTCTTTGCAGACGTCTCATGTTGCACAAGGTATTTGATATCCTGTGTCAAGCATGAACGAATCAAGCCACATGCCGATCTATTCATCTTTGCCCATTCCTCATCGGTAGTAGTGTTCTTCTTCCTCTCCAATAGGAGAGTATCCTCCAGATTAGATGCGTTCAACGCATCCATCACCTCACACCTCCACATCCCAAAATTGTTAGTGCCATTGAACTTAACAACTTCGATTCTAGGGTGAGTATTCATTGTTCTAACAGATGCAACTTCCTCTGCCATTGAGATTCTTTCCTTGACCCTCTAACTATGCGGAAGATCAAATAACTTGAAAAATAGATCTATTACCGAGATAAAAATGTGATTTTTACCTCTCCCGTGAAACCCTAGCTCGAGTTTCTCTCCAGATCTATTTCACCACCGATCCAAAAAACCCTCCTTGAGTCCTCCGGAGATCGACACACGATCCCTCGAACACCCAAGCCTCAGATCTGAGATCGACACACGATCTCCACCGGATCCGATCTCGAGACCTCCGGATCTACAGAAATCCCAAAGAGCAACCTAGATGCTCTGATACCACTTGTTGTGCGCGGGAGACAACAACCAATAGAGGATCCAATCGATCTGAAACACAGAAACAATGAAACCAATCCACGAAGAACAAGCAATCGCAAAAACACAAATCTAACGAGGTTCGGCCAACGTGCCTACGTACTCGGGGCAATCAAATGGAGAGATTTGTATTAGGGAAGATGATTACAATGGCTTTTTGCCTCTTTCAGTATAAGAGAACCCTAAGCCTTCTATTTTCGCAGGTTAGAAATCCTAGAACAGCCCAAAATTCTATTTATACCCGCTGCTCCGCAATTTGCGGAGCAGCAGATTTTTGCCTAAATCCGACGATCGGTCGACCGGACCGGTCGACCGATACACACTGAGAGACTTAATCTCTCCAGGTCGGTCGACTGGGACGGTCGACCGATTCTGCCCGTAAGTTTGGTGCTCCCTATCGGTCGACCGGAACGGTCGACCGATTCTTCCCGTAGCTGGCTTCTCTAGAGCGGTCGACCGGACCGGTCGACCGACCTCTGCCAGAACTGCTGCTGCTACTGGTTTCTGCTGCTGTCTTCTTCGGTTTTTGTCGTCGACTTCCTCGGCGATCTTCGACAGCACATCACCTCCTTTAATAGTATCTCTCCTCCAACAATGATAGCGTTAAAAGAAAATATGTATTTGCAGACAATAAGTTAAAAGTTATTACACACATTTCTACTTGTAAACTGTGCATATTATTTCTTGCTTACTATGCTGCGAAAAGATGTTCTTGTTAAACTAAATCTGATTTGTTGTAGCAGGTAATTCTGGTTACTTTCAAAGAGTGCTAGAAATGTGTGCAATGTCTCAGAATGTGAATTTATGTTAATGAGGAAATTTAGCAACGGAAAAACATGAAAAGTAACTAGAAAGCAGGGGTCAAGCTGCAAGTTTAACACTAGTGTAGGGTAAAATTCCATGGGGAAACTTATCTGCACTCAATTTGTCAGAGAGAAAATGAAGCACTGCAAACACCGGAGAATTTATGTGGAAAACCCGTGAGGGGAGAACCATGATGCAGAGAGAGAGAGAGAGAGAGAGAGAGAGAGAGAGAGATTCCTCTAAATCGAAGGGATTTTAGGTAGTTCTCAGCACTCTATTAAAAGTTCAAATTTTTAGGGTTTGATCTCTCGTACAGGAGGAAGAGATCAATTTCTATAGCCGAAGGATATGAGATGAGTCGTGACCTCCGAGATTTTCGCCTTCGGATCTGCTCACGAGCATAAATGCATGTAACGCCCCCATCTGTAATTAGTTAGCGTAGTGCGCGATGGTCGGGTCATACTGGCTGGCGAGGATTGAGATCCAGATCTGCTTCTGTAGCCCTTACGTACCTGGTGGTTGTAACCGCTTTGACAGCCGAGCGGTGGGATTTGCTGGACAAAACCTGAGACCTGCGATTCCACGATTCGCTAGACTTGCTACGTGTCGCAATCCTACGAGAGGTCATATTTTTTACCACCACTAGAAACAACTAAGAACTTACTAGAAGAAGTTATATGTAACAAATAGCAAGAACCACATGATAAATCCTTACTATGTTTATAAGTGTTAATTAAACTTAATTAACCTTTTTTGACTGGATGGTAGTAATCCCAGCCCGCCATCTTTAAGTCATGGGATGAATATGTTTCAGCACTAACTAGATAATAAAATGTAGCAAGACCCACAACTAAATGCTTTTAGACAGTTTGACAACTACATTGGTGGAAATCCTTGGCGGACAAAGCAAAGTAAGTTCACTTTTCATACCTATATCAAATTCAATGTCAAGATAATCAACACCAAATTACAAAAAGATGCTACGAGTCTTGAAAACATGCACAACCCCTTGGTTGATTGGTTATGCCCAGAAAAGCATGCATATTGGTTACACATACAAATTTGACTCATTTCTGAGTGCTTATTAAATAGTTTAATAACAATCGATAATGTGTTGTTTAGTCTCTCCAGTGAGAGTTTAGGTCAGGGGAATTATCTTTATAGGCTAAAGTAAAGTGTACTTGATCAAGAGAACATTACCACCAGATGTGGAGTGTACTTCATCCTTCTGGGATTACCATGAAATGAGAAAACATTAATTATGAGCAAGAGCACACATGTCCCCCAATAGGTAGGGTCTACATCTACAGGAACCATCATTACTACCATTATTATTGTTTAGAGAAGGTTCATATCTGTGTTAACTGGAGGGCACAACCTAGCATTGTTTGATTGGAGAATGAGAGTGGCTGCCAAGGCCACAGACACTTAATATTACAATCACATGTCATGGGTCTAGACTCACAACATAGATTGAAGGAGAGAACCAATGGAATGATGGCAACAGGTGCACATCACTGCTGGTATTAGATTGAAAAGAAAACAAACTAGGATTAAGGTATGATTCAAAACTTAAGAGCTGTGCAAAGGTGGAGCCACTTTAGAAGGCAAAGGAGCAATCTTCCTTGAGAAATATCAAAAGGGCACTACTTTTCATGCATGGTGATGCTGTTTGAAAAGGAATCCCTTTCCTCTGCTTTAGATTTCATAACCCTAACATTCTCCTCTTGAGGAAAAGTAGGGGGAGATTAAAAATACTAATACAAAATAAAAGATAAGCATCTTGTCTTTAGACCTTAAAGTGGTTGCTTTAGAATCCTAAAAAGATAATCTTCTCAACCTTCCAACACTTAAGATTAAAGATCCAAGTGTAAGTCGGGAATTTGTCGTGTTTTGCTTTTGTGAAAAAGATTAGGGTTAGGGTTTTGAAAATTAGTGGATATGTGAAGCACGAAGACGGGGTATGGGGATTACTCATCTCTCACATGCCTATCCATTCTTTCGATACCGCAACATTAATACATTCTCTCTCACTTTCCGGCCACCTCTTCCATCACTTTTTTTTCCATCCTAGAAAAGGAAGAAGCCTCATTCAGATTACTTTCCTTTGCGAATTACTTTTCCATAATATAAATCCCTTTGCTTTCTCAATCTTCTAACTGAAGCTTCTTGATGTGAAACGTGTTAGAGTGATTGAAAATCAGCGATAATATTACTAAACTCATGTTTAACCAACAAGATACAATCGTGAGTAGGAAAAGACTAAAAACTACAGTGCAAATTGTTTGAACAAAAGAACATGCACATGCTATTCAATTTCAAATATGGATAAATTATAGATAACAATAATATTATGCAAGTAAGTTCTACCATCAATATCAAACTAGTGTATCACAGAGAGACAAAATCACACAATTTGGTGGACATCAGTCAACTCGATAACAACTTAAAGATGAATTGTCAGATTCAAAATAACTGATCGAGATTAGAAACGTACTTACTAAGTATCATATCGACCTCAATGTCCTATTGACAAATAGCTCTGTCATTCATGAATCCAACGTTTCGAGAACGACTCTAATCGGAATATAGATGGCCGAGAAACAATTTGAAAATCAAACACGATGCCTAACTGGTCTATTTCTTCTTAACGAGGCTTGTGCAAAGTTGAAAGCAGGTCGAGTGATATTTTCTCGCGAGTCGGGTACTGTAACTCACGGGTGAGATCTAGCCTATTGCGGGCTCAGGTTCTGATTGTCGGGTTGAGAACTTAAACTTGAGTCACTTTATTAGAATCAGATCGGGTTTGCATTCGGGTACAACCGCTTAGGTAATCTGAAGACTTTGATGTTGGCGGATCTGAATTAACGTCAATGGGAATTTTTTTGAATTAGTAAAATTTGATCAAATAAAATAATATTATTTCTTTTCCCATCTCCACACCTTTTTTTCTTAATATTTCCTTACTTCTTAATTTCCCTTATTTTTCTTTCCTTTTTCCTTTTCTTTTTCTTTTTTTTTTTTTTTCCTTTTTTCTTTTTCTTTCCTTTTTCTTTTGTCCTTTATTTTTCCCCTTCTACAACCTTTTCCTATCTTCCTCTATGTTCTCCCTTTCCCCCCCATTTTCCTCTCTCCCTCTCTCAGCTGACCCCTTCCCCTCTTTCATCAACTCTTCTCACTCTCTCTACGATCTCCTCTCCTCTATAAATCATTTAAAGGGGGTGAATAGGTGATGGTTATACTAAATGGCAAATAATGCGGAATTAAAATTAATTTGCTAGCAACCTAGCAAATATCAATCACAACATAAGGAATATTTGCAAATGTAAACAAGATAAGTATGCAAGTAAGTAGAGAGAGAGAGAGCAATCACAAACAGGATGTTATGTTTTGAGATTCGAGTCATTGCTCTACGTTCCCGCCTTCACCACTATGAAGGATTTCACTATGACCGATCTCACTAGATCGTCAACCGTTATAAGTTCTCACTAGAACTCTATGGACTCACAAGTCTTTCTCTCGGTGCCGTAACACCAACAACGGAGCTCACTAGGTCACTTGAGGCCGCAACCTCTACAACTTCACAATTAAAGAAAAACAGTGATCTTCTCTTGATCATAAAAGGCTCACAAGCACAATCCTATAACCAAGATGAGAAGGTGAAGCTCTTGGGGATTGTGTGGTGAAAATAACTCGTAAAGATATAGAGAGAAGGCTCAAGCTAAAAATCAAGACTATGGAATTTAGGCTCAAGTAGAAAATCTTTTGAGAAAATGAATATTGATCTTTTAAAACTTGATTTTGATGAATAAAACTTGTTGTAAACTTATTGATGGGTTTTTTTTACAGTCCCTCTATTTATAGGGATGAAAACATGAGGAGAAAACCCAATAGAGTCATTGAGATGTGAACCAGAAAAAGACAAATAAAAAACTAGCCGTTGGGAAAAATCAGAAGAAAAATCTTCTGTCGGTCGGCCGCCAACGGTCAAATTTTTGACCGTTGGGGTTAACGGTCTACTGGTCTGTCGACCGTTTAACCCTAACAGAGAGGCAATCTCTCTGTCGGTGGACTGGGTCAGTCGACCGTGACCGACAGAGAGGCAAAGCTCTCTCAGTCGGTCGACCGAAACGGTTGACTGAAGTGCACACAAGGCATTTCCATGTCGGATGACCACCACTCGGTCAACCGACAAGACAATTTTGCTCTGTCTGCGGTCGACCGATTGGTCGACCGACCATAGGCCAAAAACACATCTTTAAGATCTTTTTGAAGTCAATTTTTTTCCAACAAAATATACTTTGATCTTAAACACAAAATAAAGTTCTCAAGACTTGATAGAACCACTGTGTGATCATAGATCAACACAAAACAAAATTAAAACTGTATTTTGTGAAAATACTTTTCTAAATCGAAAACCAGTTTTTTTGAAACTCGTTCTTTTTTAAACTTGTTTTTGAAACAGAAGAGAGAAACGTTTTGAGGTCTTTTCAAAAATACTTTGAAATAGAAGAGAAACGTATGTGTGTGACAATCTCAAGAGCTATCAACTTATATCATCTTGGTTTTAACAAATGACTATAAATCCTATAAAATGCCAAAAGCAAAAATACAAATCTTGTATAGTCTTCTCTTACAATCTTGATCCTTGAGCTCATCTATCTGCTTAAGCTATAGGATAAACATGTTCATGGCTTTCAAACGTGTGAGTCTTGTGATGAAGCCAAAATGCAGCAATGAATTAACCTGAAACTTGGTTAAACAAAATTGTTAGAAACATAACTACATTGTTTTGTTATCATCAAAACTAAGACTAATGGCCTTTGGGCCAACAATTTTCTCCTTTTTGATGATGACAAAACACATGGAGTTATCACAAATAATTTGAAAGGAGACTTCAAGCGAAGCTCCCCTAAACACATGCATATATCAAATGTGTCACATAAGTAAGATGCATCAAAAATAGCATATGAATATGATATTATGAATTAAGCTCTACGCCACCAATCTGTGCATACAAAGAATACAAAAATGTGAAAATGTATGCATAAACAGTTTCCTCCAACCATCCAATACCTCCAACCTCCAAAACACGTGATAGATGGATGGTATATAATAGGATACACAAGAACAAAAACACACCACATACCACACAAAAAAGATATGCATCAAATATCTGCAATAAAAGAGATACATAACTTCCCAACAGGCAATGATATCATAAAGAAATAATCTCCATACATAGGTTCATGCCAACAAAACAAGTTCCAAACTACAAAATACATGTCCAAAATAAATACTACATGTCCAAAACACAAATACTACCAATCCAAATAAAAGAGTACATAAATATAAAGACATGAAATCATAAACCCTTAGATAACTCCAGATAACTCTCCCCCTTTTTATCATCAACACAAAAAGTGTTCACTCTTCTTGAAAGTCTGAATCTTCAAGAGGTGCTGGGTAATACGCATCTCATAGGAAAGATGTCGGTTGGGGATGAAGAGATGCTTAGAGAGTATGAAATCAATAATCAATTTCAGAAAAGTTGACTTTAATGCTTGTCAAAAGGCAATAGATCAAGAGAGGAGCTAAACCCTGATGGAGCTATATTCTCCTGATTTTGGTAGGATATTATAAATCATGATTTTTAAAAGAGCTTGGGTAGTGAGAGTGTAGTACTTCAGTTCCTCATTTCTTACAAGAGCAGGGTTATCATCTTCATGAAGTAGATAGGATGCGGTGAGGGCAGACTCACCTTCAGGGTATTTAAACTCATGAAGATCCAAATTGTGAATGTCTACTCCTTCACAGGAAAGGTGGAGTGGACGGGCAATTTTTCTAAAGAAATGTTTATGTCAACTCCCAAGACGCTAGACATAATGTGATTCCCTTGAAAAGATGAATTAGAATAAAAGCAAGCAACCAATTCAGGGTGAACTGGTTCCTTGATAGTTACAAGAAACTCAAGGAATTAGATATAAAAATATTAGCAAGATTTAAATGTTCAAAATCTGCTAAAACCATTGTTCTCCTAGAAATAATATGCTTATGATGAATTATAGAGTATTTATGGAAGCATTTTGAGGAAAAAAAAAGGAGATGTGGAAGATTTAGGTTGTTTCCCCTTTTCAGTTCGGGATCTCTTAGACATGATGGTGAAATGATAATAAGGAACACAAATATGGCATGAATTTGAGAGAATATAGAGAACAAAATAGAAACAAGAAAATTTTGAGAAAGCTAGGTTGGAGAAATCTGAAATTTCCATTTGGAAATCAAGAAACCCGGAGAGAAAAAGTGAAATCCAACAAATTTTGAGGAAGAATTTGAGTTGAGGTGATTTGAGAGGATTAGAGAGGGGGATGAAGAAAAATAGGGAGGAGGAAGAGAGGGAGTCAGTGGAGGAAGAGGAAAATGAGAGAAAGTTGGAAAAACTAGGATTTTAAATGGGCAAAACACAGCCAAACCCGACTCACGATCGATCGGGCCAAACCGAGAGCAACTCAGTTACAGTCGGTCGACTAGCTCAAGGCCGAAACAAAATTTTTTTTATTCCAGGTAAACTCAGTGGACCGCTCAGTCGACTGGCCCTATTTCAGGCCAACTCGATCGACCAGTCGATCGACCAGGACAACCCTAAAACAGTTTAAAAATGTAAGGATAGGGTTTAGAAAAATATTTTGACTAAGGTATATTTATACAAAAAAAATAGATGTATAGTACCACAAATCTTATAGGCATGAAAAACACAAGAAAGTAATATCAAAATAATTTTTATCATATCTAAAAATATATTTTGCAATAATAAACTCATATATTAAGCAATTAATACAAGATATCGAAGTCGAATACCCTTAACGGGTTCTGAACTTCTCCTCGTCATTCCTCTAGATAAGAGTTGAGGCGCGTAATTGCTATCTTGAATTTTTCACTTAAACATGATTTAAATAGGATACCTAAATACATGATTGATATGCAAACAAAAAATATATATACATGTATATGGACAAATAAAGGAATCTATGTATACATACATATAAATATATCTATCAAACAAATGTGCATGGGTAAACACTGTAAGCATGAGCAAGCAATCTATGGGCTAGTATATAGAACAACAGGAATGTCAAAGGACTAGCTCAAGTATAAGCAAGCCAAACAAAAATCATGTATACACAACTTAAAACATATTAACAATCAAGAAAATCTAGCTACTCTTATGCATATATAGATCTAGCTAGAATTGAAATTTTCAAGTGGAGAAGTTACCAAACGTAGGCAATCTCCAAAAGAGGTGCTTCTTGATAGCGATACAATATGACGGTTGATCCTTTGAACTCTGATGCATTCAACAAGGTACCATCTCCCCCTATGTCATGGAGGAGGAGGACACACCTATATAAATCAAGTTGGGTGTGTTCTTTGGTACCCAAATCTTTTTGGGTCCTATCGAGTTAGTACTTTCTCGAACCCAAACATTTTTGTTCATCATATTTAATTTAGCAAAACAAAATTTTGCTAGGCCTTTGTGGTTACAATGTGCACACGTGTACACTTTACCATACATGAAAGCATGCTTATGTTGATGTGAATGCGCATGTTTTCATAGTGTGTACGAGATGTATGAGATGTATGTTTCCTATGGGTCTTTCCCTTTGGAAATATGGAACTAAATTTATTCATATCAAATTCACACTTTTTCAAAGTGGTATCCAAAACATCAATACGTTTTTGGATATCCAAAAATTCATTTTTATTAAAATCAATATTAGGATTTTTGTCCTTACAAACATGTTTATGTTTATCGAAATCTTTTTTAGTTTTCTCAAATGAAATAGACAATTCATTTTTCTCTTTAAAAATAACATCTAATTTATTCTTTAAAAAGTCATTTTTCTTTTTCAACTTTTTGTTTTGAGAAAAGAAATTTCATATCGATTTTGTAATTCTTCAAAAACTTATGCAAGTTCATCCATAATTAAATCATCATCTTCTAGAGAGGTTTTGAGTTTTACCTTGGACGTCTCCTTTCTGTTTGCCATGAAGCAAACATGTGTGGTATCAATTTCCTCTTCGGATTTGGTTTCCGAATCATCTCAACCATTGCCTTCTTCTTCTTATGCACGTTCTTGGAGGTAGTGGCTTGAAGTGAAGGGCAATCCGCAATGAGATGACCCGTCTTCTTTCAATGAAAGTAAGGATCTATCTCCTCCTTTTCAAATCTTCCTTAAGGTCTTACTCTTCGCTCTTCGGAAGTTGCTTTGTCTTCCTTTCTTATAGAACATTTTGCCCACTCTCCTAATGAGCATGGCAAATTCTTCATCTCAATCTTCGAATGAATCTTCTTCATCAATGGTGGAGGGAGTAGCTTTGAAAGCAATAGCCTTCCTCTTTGGAGTCTACCTTTCTTCTCGCACTTTCATTTTCATCTCATAAGTTTTGAGATTTTCAATGAAGTCGAAGAAGTCATCTCTTCTCTATCGTTGAGCTCCTTTAGAGTTGTGAATTTTACTTCCTAAGATTTAGGAAGAGATCTAATGACCTTCTGTATCTGTTGGTCATTATCGATGGAGTCACCTAGAGAAGATAAACCATTAGTAATTTATTTGAAACGGGTAAGCATCTCATCAATGTTCTCATTGTCAAGCATATACAAGTCTTCATATCGCGATCTTAAGAGATCAACTTTGGATCTCTTAATTGGGATGTACTCTCATGAGTAATAATAAGATCATTCCACACTTCATAAGCAGATTTGCAGTTAATAACACGGGAAAGATCATCATCATTTAAAGCTTGAGTGAGTGCATATTGTGCCTGAGCATTGACCTCATAGTCCTTAGCGGTTGCTTCGGACTGTGTATCCTCATGACCGTGAGGCTCAACAAATTCTTTAGTTATAGCCTTGGCTACTCTAACCCCTAGGGACTTGAGGAAGAGGTTCATCTTGACTTTCCAAATAGGAAAGTTCAACCCATCAAATTTGGGTAGGGACTTAATGCTAGAGAAATTGTGTGATGCCATGAAAACAAATTTGAGAACAAAAATAAATAATAAATGCAATAAATAAATATAGCCAAATGAAAGGATCTCCCTAAGGTGGTTAAACTAAAATTAGGGTTAGGCTCTGATACCAATTGTAAATCACCTAGGTGGTGAATAGGTGATGGCTATACGAAATGACAAATAATGTGGAATTAAAATCTTGCTAGCAACCTAGCAATATCAATCACAACACAAAGAATACTTACAAATAAGTAAATAAGATAAGTATGCAAGTAAGTAAAGAGAGAATATAGTAGAGAGAGAGAGACTAAGCAATCGCAAACACGATGATATGTTCGAAGTTCGAGCCCCTACTCTACGTCCCCGCCATCACCACTATGAAGGATTTTCACTATGACTGATCTCACTAGATTATCAACCGTTACAAGTTCTCGCTAGAACTTTATGGACTCACAAGTCCTATCGGTGCCGCAACACTAACAACGGAGCTCATTAGCTCACTTGAGGTCGCAACCCTACAACTTCATAATTGAAGAAAAACGGTGACTTCTCTTGATCACAAAGGGCTCACAAGTACAATCCTATAACCAAGATGCAAAGGTGAAGCTCTTTGAGATTGTGTGATGAAAATAACTTGTAAAGATATAGAGAGAAGGCTCAAGCTAAAAATCAAGACTATGAGATTTAGGCTCAAGTAGAAAATCTTTTGAGAAAATGAATATTGATCTTTTAAAACTTGATTTTGAAGACTAAAACTTGTTGTAAACTTATTGATGGGTTTTTCTATAGTCCCTCTATTTATAAGAGATGAAAACATGAGAAGAAAACCCAATAGAGTCGTTGGGATGTGGCCCAGAGAAATATAAATAGAAAACTAGCCGTTGGAAAAATCAGAAGAAAAGTCTTCTGTCTAGCGACCTGCGGTCGACCACCAACGGTCGAATTTCTAATCATTGGGGTTAGCGGTCGACCGGTCGGTCGATCGTTTAACCCAAACAGAGAGGCAATCTCTCTGTCGGTTGACCAGGTCGATCGACCGTGCCCAACTGAGAGCAAAACTCTCTCAGTCGGTCGATCGAACGGTCGACTGGAGTGCACACAAAGCACTTCAAAGAAATTTTGTGCATGTCTCTCGGTCGACCGACAGAGCAATTTTGCTCTGTCTGCGGTTGACCGACCGTGGGCCAAAAACATATCTTTAAGATCTTTTTGAAGTCAATCTTTTTCCAATGTATACTTTAATCTTAAACACAAAATAAAGTTTTTAGGACTTGATAGAACCAATGTGTGATCATAGATTAATATAAAATAAAGTTAGAACTCATTTTGTGTAAATAATTTTTTAAATCGAAAATTGGTTTTTTCGAAACTCATTTTTTTGAAACTCTTTTTTTTAAAACGGAAAAGAGAAATGTTTTGAAGTCTTTTCAAAAGCGCTTTGAGATAGAAGAGAAATGTGTACGTGACAATCTCAAGAGCTATCAACCTATATCATCTTAGTTTTAACAAACTACTATAAATCCTATCTAAAATGCAAAAAAAAATACAAATCTTGTATAGTCTTCTCTTGTAATCTTGATCCTTGACATCATCTATATGCTTAGGCTCTGTCATCGACATGTTCATGGCTTCCAAATGTGTGAGTCTTGTAGTGAAGCCAAATGCAACAATGAATTAATCTGAAACTTGGTTAAACAAAATTGTTAGAAACATAACTACATATGTTTTGTTATCATCAAAACTAGGGTTAATGGCCTTTGGACCAACATCCTCTCCCCTAAAATATCTCTCACCTTCTCTCTACTCTCTCTTCGCCAAGATACCCGACGACCCCTCCTTCCTCTCTATCGGCTCTCCAGCCAGGCAACACCCTGACGGCCAACCCTTTCCCTCCACCATCTCTCTTTCTCTCCTAATCACTCTCTCTCCTATCAATTCTCCCCTTTCTCTCTATATCTCCTCTCTTTTCACCCCACTGGTCAACCCCTCAGCTCCGGCGCCACCCAGCAGCCAGCCTCCTCCACCCAAGCCCAGTCGCCACCTCCCGACCAGCCCCACCAGTTCTTTCTCTCTAGTCTCTCTCCTCTCATTCTCTCTTAAACACCTTTTCTCTCTCTCTCTCTATCTCTTTTTCTTTCTCTCTCTCTATTTGGACCGGAAAAATTTTGGAGGATCGTAATAAAATTTTCTTGAATCAATGAAAGATTACAACAATCTCAAACAATCCTGATTATAAGAGAGAGAAGATATTCAAGCTCAAATCTTCTCTTTGTTTAATGTTGGATTCTTGATGTAGCGGTGAAAAGTGAATCTTGTTTTTTGTTGACTGGGTGAATGTCACAATCTTCTGAGAATCTTCTCTTTGGAATATGGACGGAGTAGCGCAGCTCCTGTCCAATAAAATCTCAAAGAGATTTGAAGTAAGAACAAACTTGTACTTAGCAAGTTGTTAGAAGAGTTGAACTCTTTTGTATTCCTCCGCTAAAGATTCTGATTTTTTCAAAACTTCTGACCCCCTTTAGTAGCAAACTGAGCTATTTATGGGGCTTCAGGGGTAAAACTGTCCCCTAAAAATCCTCCATAATGGGGGTTAACTCCCCTCATTACGTGGGCAGTAATTGACCCAGTAATGAGGCAGAGCTTCTCTATAGTCAGAATGCGGGCTTCGAGCCTCGCGTTTTAGATGCTGACTCTGAACCTTGCTAGACGCTGGTTTCGAACTCTGCCAGACGCGGGCTTCAGGCTCTGCGTCTTGAGATTGCAGTGATGTCGAGAAGCGGGTTTCAACCCTCGCGTCTTGAGATTGCAGTGATGTCGAGACGCGGGCATCATGCTCTACGTCTTGAGATTGCAGTGATGTCGAGACATGGGTTTCAACCCTCGCGTCTTGATACTGCAATAGTGTAAGGACGCGGGCTTTAAGTCGCGTCTTGGTTATTACAGTGCAGCTGGGACATGGTTTCGACCCTCGCGTCTTGGTACTGTACTGATGTTGAGGCGCGAGCTTCATGCTCTATGCTTTGGCATTACGCAAGTGGCTATGATTAGCCTTGCGTCTGGAGTATAAACTCTGTTCTCTGATAATTTGTCTTCAGTGATTTTTAGATAGTCTACAAAATCCCCTCTAAAGTTTTCAAAACTTCGTGGTTGACTGAGACGGGTTTCGAAATACTTTAGACTTTTCTTCTAGCAGCAATGCTCTCAAGACTAGACTAACAATCTTCTGAGATATCTTGAGCTTGATCTTCTCTAGATTTTGGTCTCCGTGAGTGTATTGTTAAACTCTCTAAAGCCACCAGAAATGATCATTATGAGTATCTGGATACGCAGTCCAGATCTCCTCGGTGCTCTGAGCTGGTTGTTGTTGTACTATTAAATAGGGGAGAAAACAGTTGTTTGCTTATGCCAGTGTACTATTGAACCGATTGCAGAAGTAAAGACTGAACGCAAGTCTTATAGACGCAGAGGTCATGTTGCCTTGAAGATGCGGACCTCGCGAGTCTTATCGAAGTGGAGACACAGCTCTCACTTGATCGAAGTAACACAGACTTCTCATTGAAGAAATACAGCCCTACTGCTTTGCCAAGATGCGAGGTCTTTGAAGTGGAGACGCATTCTCCATTTTACTGAAGTAACACAAACTTCAAGGTGGTGATGTGGTCCTTCTTTAAAGAGACGCGGTCCTGTTAAACATAAGACTCGCGTTCTGAGAAATATTGCCACGTGTCGGGCGGAACTGAGAAAACGCCTTCCCTTTAGTACGCGATTTTCGTGTTCAAGGCACGATGCCACGCTCAGGTGGAGATAGGGCTCGAGACATGTGCCGTGCATCTCGGTGGATTACTGTGTCTATAAAAGACACTAGTCTTTCAAGAGTCATCATTAGACTCCTTTCTTCTCCACTGAGCCCTGCGTTGAGGACTTTTAGAACTTAAGAAAAGCTCTGAGTTTTTTTTCTTCCTTCTCTCATCTTCGATACAGAATTCATAGTCGAAATGGCCTCGAAAACAAAACCTATGGCTTTGTCATCGAGCACTGTCGCTCTAGAGGTGCAAATGGGCGGCTCTTCCACGCAAGAGGCCCCTATTTCAGGTAAAGAACCATTTGACCTGGTTTTCGCTATTAAAGGACTTGAAGAGTTATCTTAACTCTTAAATCTCTTCTGAACTAAACCGCTAACGCAAGGCTTACGCCCCTGTTTTTGACATCCAGACGCAGCTCTTGCACTGGTAGGCAAGACGCGGGTTTCACGACCTCCGCGTCTTCCCTTCATCAGCTTGAATTCATATCTGCTTGTTGAACGCGGCTTCATTGAGCCTTGCGTTTGATCCCAATACTTAGAGAATTTTTCTAAGTGGGGAGTTCAGATGCGGATTTCATGTGAGCCTCGCATCTCTGAGGTTGGACGCGGGCTTCGCTGAGTCTTGCGTCTGGGTCCAATACTTAAAAATTTCTAAGTTGTGGAGTTTAAAATGCAGGCTTCATGCGAGTCACGCGTCTTTGGATTTAGACGCGGGTTTCGCTAAGCTCCACGTCTAGACTCAACCCTGAGCCTTAACTTCAAACATTTAGTCATTTTTCTTTTAGATTTCTGACTGTGTTGTCCTCTTTGCAGTGTGATATTCCTCCAACCCTCTGTCTAAGAAGTGCCATTTTGGACACGTATGTGGCGTTGATCTGAATCTGACCTTCGTGCTTTCAAGGACTGCTCTAGTGTTTGCTCTGAAGTCAAGAAAGCGTCGGGACAGGCTCAGCAACCCTAGTATGCTGACCTTCTGGGAGATCATGACCAATGGGCTATTCGAGTCTGACATCCGTGTTGTACTGAAGAAACCTGACTTCTTCTTTGGCAACGCTATCATTGAGGAAGATAGGGTCTTATATGACGAAGACTATAAGTGGCTCTGTCAGATAGGGGACAGGAGATTTTTCCTACCTAACATGGAGAGGATGTAACCTTTAGCCTATCTTCAGCACACGTCGGTACACCGCGCAATGGAGTGGGACCTTTCTCAGTCTATCTCTGGCATGCCCTCAGCAAATTGGATATAAAAGAAGCATATTCTGCTGGCCACGGGAAGATGTATTTGGTTTATATCCCAAATTGGTCAGGGCCGAGTATCTGAAAAGAGAAACCCCTCAGTTGGCCACCACCTTCATCAATCAATTCCTGAAGGTGAGGGGTGATTTTCCACTGACTTTCATCCGCTCGGGTGGGTCCACTCTACCGACAAGTGATGGTAGGGTAGGATGGTTGGATTTGTTCTCACTGAACTCAGGAATTTGCTGAAGCAGGTAGGATTATGCCATTTGGTTAGGGCCGTGCAGTATGACCTTCCGCAGAGCTCCACCACTTTTATAGCGTCCTGGAGCGTTACAATCCTCTGACGGGCACATTTTTTACTCCGATTGGATAGATGGGGCTCACTCTTTATGAGTTGTACAAAGTCTCGGGATTAGTGATTGGATATGCCCCATATGAAGAGTATATCCCGACTACTGAGGAGCTTCACCTGTTGAAGAGAGAGAATCCTTAGGTATATAAGACTTATTGGAAAGTGTTATGCCACTTCCATATCTGTGGGTAAATATCCGTCTGGAGAACAGAGGCGTTAAACAGATGTCCTGGGCGAGCTACCTGTTCAATAACATAAATGAAAAGTCTAACCCAGTGACTAGTCTGGCCCCTTTCACTGATGAAGAGATTGCTAAGAGGATCAGTGCTTCCACAAGCTCGTATACGACCGAGTCGAACGAGGATATTTTCAAGCCTGATACAGTCTTTGAAAGTTTTCATTACCAGGCCTGGATTCCCATATCTGACTGGGCTCTACTGGCGGCTTTCTCATGTTGTAGTTGAAGCATTGTGTAGTGCCAACGCTACAGCATGAAGTGATTGTCGCTGATGTGGTGTACCCGACGGTTCTACTAGCGCATGGGAAGTCAATCGCTCTTTTTCCAGCGATGGTAGCAGATATCCAAAGTGGTTTGCAGGTGTTGACCAAAAGCATGTGCCAAGCGGAGGCTATTGTAGACTCCCAGGGCAGGCTAGTGGTGGATTCAGAGGGGGGGCCAGAAGTGAAGACTCCCAAACACCGAGTCGGGCTTCCGTACATGTACCTGATGGCTTGGTACGTCATGCAATGTCCCTCACTGATGGCGGCGGTGTCTCCCTCAGAAGGCTTCGTCCCTTTTGTGCAGAGGCTGGAGAATTCTAGTTGTCATACTACTATAGGTACTATGTCCGAAAACTATTCTCAACAGTTCAAATTATCAGCTTGATCGATGCTTCCCCGAGATTTCTGGTGCATCCTATGGGGATAAGTTTGCCGACCTTGCAGGACCAGACGATCGAGCCTTACATGCTAAGTCACTTTGCTAGAAGTTTGGTTATGACCAACTATATGTCGGCAACCCTAACACTGGACTCCGCTTCAGTGGTAACCTATTTGAAGGTGTACGGGCGTGGTATTACAGTATAGCTGGGGGAACAAAGGCTATTTTCAGTCTACCTCACAGGACGTCGAACTGTTATACAAGCCTCGATTTCTACACATGGTACTTTCTCGCTAGCAGGGTGCCCAGCTTTGGCATGAATACTTCTTATATTAAGAGTATTAAGGCATCTTATAAAGTCAAGTTGGGTTCCAAGAGACGCATACGAGGGATGAGTGAGTACCAAGAGACTGAGAGGGAAACAGAAAGGGAGACAAGGAGGGAGACTAGTAGGACTGGAGCGGCCTTGGTGTTGGATTCTGGCACGGGAGCCGCGGAGGAGAACCCTATCCGGATGGCTCGACAAGTCGTGTCTAAGCGTCCTAGTGCCTCCACCTCCCAGGGTGAGCCCAACCCGAAGAAGGCTAAGAAAAGGTCTGAGGCTGATGCTTTGACCCAGATGCCTGAAGTAATCCCTCCTGGTGCTGAGGAGTAGGAAGAGGAAGAAGAAGAAGAGGAAGGAGCTCCAACACTTCATCCCCGAGGCTTGCGTAGTAGAGGCCCTGCGATCCTGGCGGAGGAGAGCCTGTAGGCGAATCCACGATGGCCGAAGGGGCTGAAGGGCCTGAAGAGGCGGTGGAGAAGCTTGAAATTGAGATTTTAGGAGTTTCAACTCGGCCTGGACCTTCTTCGACCCATGAGAGAAGGGCGGAGGTGCGACAACCTGGGTCACCCAGTGTGTTGATGCCTACCTCGCGGGTTATTGAACCCAGCTCTACTACCGGGGTTCTTAGTGGTAAAGCCCCGATCACTGAGACTTCTTGGGTTCGATTATTATCTTCGTCGTCTGAGGAGCACGAATATTATTCCGGCAAAGAAGTCGACTTCAGCGACGAACCCGCTCTTCCTGATACGAGCAAATTCTCACATATATCAGAGGAAGAGATGCAGGGTACGTCCCTCAATGGTTCCGCCGATGGGAGAGATTGCCACTGCTGAGGGTATTTCTTCTATCCTATTTAACTGTTTCTCTATCAAGTTGGAAAGATGTTTTAACATTTCTTTTGAATTCTTCTACAAGGGTGGCCACCGGTAACGAAGCCACAACTTCTTCTCACATTGAGGAGATGATCCAGGAGCTGGCCCAACAAGAGGGTCCTGAAGTTTCGGCTACCAGGATGCCTCATGAGGGTGTAACCATCGAGATCGGGGAACCCTCATCCCCACGTAGCTTGTCCAAAGATTTTCCATCTTTAGATCCTCCGCTTGGTAAGGGAATAAAGATGTGCCGTATACTCTCTTTTTCATTGTTATCACTGACATTAATGTTATGGTTGCAGAGAGTACCGGGGTAGCTCAAGTAGAGGATCCTATGGCGAGCATTAGAGCAGAGGATAGCGTAGTGAACCTAGTGTTGTGGAGTTTATTGTTGCCCCTATTGCTTTGGAGGCTACCACGACAACCATTCCAGAGGTGTTGACCATGATCTCAGCGTCGCAAGAGCTTGCTGTTGGCTTTATCAATACACAAGTTGAGTTGGCTCCGTCTGTGTGATACTACCCTACTATCATAGAAAGGGATTCAGGAGTGCATCAGCAGGTTATCTCCAGCCACCGACATCATGAAAGAATTAGCGCATAAAATGGCGCAATAATTTTTTGCCTCCTGAAGTCTTGCATTGAGTTGGTCCTTTCTGAGGGAAGTTCCTTTGAGTTTGTTCGGATGCTTCTTGAGAATCAGATTGAGAACATCCATCACACTAGAAGCCTGTAGCAAGCTACGGTGTATCTGATGCTGGTTGAACAGCTGGAGATATGCCTGAGAGAATTAAAGACCCTGGAAAAGGCTAGCTCGGTGGACGAGGCTCGGTCGACACTGAGTAAGCTCCTCGCCGCTCAAGAACACAAGCGAAAAGAGATGGAGGAGGAGATGGCCGAAGAGGCTCGTCATCTCCACAACTTTCAAGCCGACTAGCAAAGGTTGGTTGACGATTTCAGGGAATCCGAAGTCATCACCAAGAGCATGGAGCAAGTCATTTTCACTGCTCAGGCAGCTAATTCTAAGGCGCAAGCCTTAATTCAAGTCAACGAGTAGAAACTTGTTGTCACCAGAAAAGGCTGGAAGAGCTGGAAGCTGCCAAGAATAGGTCCAAGAAAATCTTGCTACCCATTCCTCCAGATTGGAGTCTCTTCAGACACAGCTGGCTATGAAGAGATTCCTATCAGAGGAAGAGTTACGGGTTCAAGCTTGGACGGAAGTCGAGAAGGCATGCCAGTAGGAAATACAGCGCCTCCAAGAACAGATCTATTCTTTGGGGGAGCAGAATTATTAGCCTTCTTCCCTTTTTGTATTTTCCCATTTTTCATAAACTCCACTTGTCAAATAAGAGAGTGTGTGTTACTTTTATCAATTTTTATCAATAATAAAGTTATTAATGTTTTGTCTTGTCTTTATTCTTTCTTTGCCTTTGAGAATCAGACGGACTCTTTGTTACTTGGATGAACTCAGCTTTCATAGTCGTAATCCTTGTCTATTGTGAAAACGCTATCCTTATTCATTTTTGCTGAGACGCGACCATGACTAATAGAAATAAACTCAGGCTGCACTGAGTTTGTGATTGGGACGCGGCTCTCATTTGTAATGGAGGCGCAACTTTAATTTATCAAAAGAGACGCGGCTCTGGATCGCTGAGAGGACGCGGCTCTGGATTGTTGAGAGAAACGCAAACCTACGCTCTTCAATTTGATAAAAGGAACACGACCCTCAGGTTTGTAAAAGGTCGCGGACTTCTGGACGCGGCTTTCGAGTCTGTACAAGGACGCGGGCTTCAGGGTGCAACCTTCAAGTCTTGCGAAAGGACGCGGACTTCAGGACACAGCCTCCAAGGCGTCACATGCAATCCGTCTTAAAGATTTTGTTGATCTTTCAATACCAAGTCGGCGTTGACGGTTGGGAACTTGTTATTTTTGTGTTTCCCAGAGTAAAAATTCACGTATCTCATCTACACTGGATTTGATATTCGTATAGCAATTAAAGCTAATGGCTTTGATTTTTATGCCATTAATTATAGGCCTTCTAGTGAGCCTATCAATCAGCCTCAGCCTCTTAACAGTCATTCATCTCAACTATTTTTCTTTGTGAGCATGCGCTCTGAGGGACTTCGTCTTGATGTCCACCTTCCCTTCAAGGGTATGTGTTTTGAAGAACAAAAAGAACCCAAAGCTTCCATGCGTTCTTTCAATCTTCTTCAATTATCACTATTAAGTGATTTCAAGATTAAAAGCATCGCTTTAAGTGCTTTCACGGTTGTGCCTTGGCAAATGAAGTCCAACTTTTAGACCCTGCCTTGCAAATGAAGTCCAACTTCTAGAGAATTCTTCCTCGTGTAGGAACTGGCTTTTATCATGATAAGACTCGGTCTTTCTGAAGTTTTGTCATCCCCGTCCATGAAGAGACTCTATCTCTTGATCTCTTTCTGAAATCTTTTTCTTGAGATTCATGCGTCCCTGCTCTGCAAACGCACCTTTCACATTACTTAATAAAACACAAGCTTATTGACTTCAAAGTCTAAGTCTCAAGTTCTTCAGACATGAGTGTGGTAAACTCTACTTTGGGTCTTGAAACACGAGTTTTGCATATGAAGCTTGCGTTTGGGTTCTTGACTTAGAGAATTTTAACTCTGCTCTTTTGAGACTTCTGGACGCAAGTATGGCGAACTCTGTATCATGAAATTACCTCAGGCAGTTTTTAAGACCCGCATCTGCGTCTTTGATTTATGCCTCACGTCTCACATATCAGACGCGAGTCTAACACCAGACCGCGTTTGGATCTATATTCTCTATCCCCACATCGGTTAAATCCGCTTCTACAGTTCATGATTTCCGCTTCGCGTTTATACTTCTGACTTCCTGCTTCTATCTTTGCAGAATTTAACCTCTAGGTTTTTGCTTCTTGCGTGTTCTGGCCATATCAATAGTGTCTTTGCTGGTTCATGGGAGAATATTGGACTGGCCAGCTTGTTCGATTGGCGAGCACTCGAGAAGTCAAAGCTCCTGTCCATGGGCGATGAGGATCAGCGTGGTTACTGATACCCATCAAGGCCTTATTGGACATGATGCACCAGTACTGTCGTGGATTCTTCATGGTCATAGTGGGTATGGCGCCTTTGAAGGCCATGGGAAAGAGGACGTCATCAGTAAGGTCTCGGATCCTCCCTTCAACAATCTTACCCAAAGAAGTGACAGCGACGAAAACCCATGCTCGTTGGATGACTTTCTGGTGGTGGAGCTTCCCATTAAGCGAAGGATTACGGCCTTGTGAAGATCTTCACACCAGTTGGTCTGGTGGAATTAGAATGCTCCCCTACATTTCGACCTCGAGAACACCATTATTCTCAAGAGGAGAGAAAGTTGATCCTCTATTCCTGGCCGCAGTCAAGAGGACAAACTTCATGTATCTTTAATGTTTTGAGGAGTAAGTGCAACCTTTCGCTGAGCAAGAGGGACTTCTTTGTACTCCTTTATTGTAACACTCAATCTTATTGTATAAGAGAGCGCCTTGTATCACTTTCATATGTTTGAATATCATAAAAATGACACTTTTTCCTGTCTTCTTATATGTCTTAACTTCCTCTTTGTATTGAAAATCAGACGAATAGAAGTGGTTACTCTTGATTTGCTAGAAATATGATATTTAACTTAGAAGTCAAAGTTGAAAAATTCCATTTAAGGAATTTAAGATTACTGTTAAAGGTGTGATATTAACTTTACAGAAGTGGAATAATTTCAGTGGACTTGCCAATTTGTGGATGAGAATGACAAGTGAAACTAGACCTATTGGGGATTTAGAAGAATCTTTACCGTTAGAAGTATGATATTAACTTAATGGGTTGAATTAAATCTTGTCAGAGGTGTGATATTAACTTGACAAGAATATGAGCTAGAGGCATGATATTAACTTCGCTCTACAGAGTTTCAGTTTCGTTTGAAAAATTGAAAATACCACTGTCATAAGTGTAGTGTTAAACTTGGTAGTTTAGGTAATGCTAGAGGTATAATTTTGAACTTGGCATTAGTTATCTCGACTTCGATATAGAAGTTCGAGGGAAGCCTTTGTCATAGGTGTATTGTTAAACTTAACAATGAATTGGATACTAGAGGTGTGATGTTAAACTTAGCATCGTTCATCTCAGCTTCGATATGGAAGCCTGAGGAAAAGTCATTATCATAGGTGTATTGTTGAACTTAACAATAAACTAGATGCTAGAGGTGAGATGTTAAACTTAGCATCGTTCATCTCAGCTTCGATATGGAAGCTTGAGGAAAAGTGACTGTCAAAGATTTGATATTGAACTTGGCAGCAACTTAATCACTGTTAGAAATGTAGTGTTAAACTTAACAGTAATTTGCCAGAGGTGTGATGTTAACATGACAACAATTGATTTGTGATGTGAGCAATTTTGAAGACTTGTCATTCCATTGATGAGAATTGACAGTGGAGTTTAGAATGTCAGAGGTGTAGTGTTAACTTGACAAGAATTGATTTGCAATATGAGTAATATTGAGGACCCGTGACTCCATTGAAGAGATTGACAAGTGAAGTTTGGAATTGTCAGAGGTGTAGTGTTAGCTTAACAAGAATGAGGACTTGTGACTCCATGTAAGGGAGCGACAAGTGAAAGTTCGTACTCGCTGGGGAGTATTGAAACTTTTCATTGTTAGAGGTGTGATATTAAACTTAACAATGATTGAGCTTGTGGACCTACCACTCTATGTGAGAGAATTGGTACGGGACTTTGGTGAAAAATAGAATGAATTGTCAGAGGTGTAATATTAACGTGACAATCATTGATTTTCTAGGGACATGGGAGGTTCGCCGTTGAGGTGTATATTAACATAACAATGGAGATTTTTAATGAGTTTCGTTGTCAGAGGTTTAACATTAACTTGATTGAATCCGTTGGGGATCAAGAAATCTGGCTTGTCAGAGGTTTACTGTTAACGTGATAAGTCCCAGCTCATTTCGTTAGAGAAATGAACACAGGTATTTTTGTGGCCCTACCATTCTACAGGTGAGAATTAGAAAGAGATTTTAGAGAAGAGGATGGGACCAAATCCCTTAGGATTTTTAGCAAACCCTCAACTATTAACGGATTTGGGGTGCCTTTATCAACTACCGTTTGAATTGGGCTAGCCATGCTATTCCCCTCAGCATGATGAGTTGTCAAAGACTTATGTTGGACTTAAAGGCCAACATTTTCTTCTATCCTTAGCCGTCGGAGGGGTCAGATGTCCATAGATACACTTAAGAAGAGTAACAAGGATAAACCGAAGTCTTACATTTTGTTTCTTCTTCAATGTTTACATCATGCATCATGATGCAACCAGCGCTCGATCGGCTCGACACTGATCGACCGTGATATGATCCAATGAAGGAAAAAAGAAGCTTTTCTTTAGCGTTCTTCAAAACATTTTGAATCTGGAGTTTTGATCAGAGGTGTAGTACTAACCTGATCAGGAGAAGAATGCTATCAAGGATAGTATTTCTTCTAGAATTTGTCGTTGATTGGCATCATAAGCGTATCACCGTCTGGGATTATAAGACGATATGCTCCATTTGAGTAGACCGACTCTACAATAAATGGTCCTTCCCATTTAGGCTGAAAATTTTCTTTAGTCTTATGCGTCATCACCATGGGTCTTCTGACGGCTAAGACAAGGTCACCTTTCTTGAAAATCCGCTCCTTGACTTTCTTATTGAAGGATCTGGTAATTCGAGCTTGAAAGAGCTCGATTTGCTATTGAGCTTGCAGACGTTTATCATCCAAAGCCTCCAGCTCTTGGAGCCGCATTTGATGCTTCTCCTCATTTGTCATCTCTGTTGTCAAGGCGACGCGTAAAGATGGGATCTGGATTTCTAATGGGAGTACAGCTTCACACCCATATACTAAAGAAAACAGTGTAGCTTTCATCGGGGTTCGAACCGTCGTGCGATAAGCCCATAAGCATTCACCGAATTTGTCATCCCAGTCACATTGACTTTTCGAGACGAATTTCTTGAGAAGTTTTCTAATAGTCTTGTTGAAAGTTTCTGCAAGGCCGTTAGCGGCTGGATAGTATGTTATTGAAGACACATTCTGAATTCTGAACTTGTTACAGAATTTTTGAAAGGCTTGGCTGACGAACTGGGGCCCATTATCATGGAAAATTCATCGTGGCATGCCAAAACAGTAAATGACGTGATGTTTAACGAACCTGATCACGTCAGATGTCTTTACCTCCCTCAAGGGAATAACTTCAGCCCATTTAGAGAAGTAATCGGTTATGGCTAGGATGAACCGATGTCCTTTGGATGAAGGTGGGGTGATAGGACCAATCACGTCCATTCCCTATATTTTAAATGGCCAGGAAGAAGTTGTAAGGCGAAGATGTCCTAGTGCCTGGTGGATGAAGTCACCATGGACCTAACAGGCGTGACATCGCTCCGCGTAAGCGATGGCATTACGGATCATCTTTGGCCAATAATACCCCAGTCTTCGGAGTCGATCTCCAAACTTTGGACCAGATTGATAAGCTCCACACATGCCGTCATGCGCTTCTTTGAGTATTTCCTGTGCTTCCTTTTGTGACAGGCAGCGGAGGAGGACTCCATCATGCGATCGGCGATACAGTATTCTTGTGGTCGCATTGTAGTAGAATTTAGGAGCTTTTCTTCTAATGGCGACCGCCTATTTGGGGTCATCAGGAAAGATGTCGTACGATACATAGTTGATGTACGGGAATCGCCAATCCCGGAGTTCTGGACCTGTTGAAGTCTCTAAAGCTTCTTTGACTTAACGGTCTCCTGTCGGGTTTTGGTGGTCTTCAAACGAATATTGGACAATACAGGTCATGGCTATAGACGAGTATTTTCTCTACTACTCCGGCTGGAAGAGCCAAGGAAGCAGCGAGAGATGCTAGTGCATCTGCATGCACATTTTGCTGGCGAGATACATGATCGATGTAAAAGTTTCTGAACTTCTCAGCCATGTAGATAGTTGCGTTATAATAGGGTACTAGGTCTTCATATCTGACTTTGTACTCCCCACGACTTGATTAACGATGAGCATTGAGTCACTGTACACTTCGAGATTTTTAACGCTAATCTCATCGGCGATTTGCATCCTGATCAAAAGAACATTGTATTCTACTATATTGTTGGAACATGGCTCAGTTAATGAGAATGCACGAGGGATTACGTAGTTCTGTGGAAAGACAATGACTACCCCCACTCCTGCTATGATATTCCTCGCGGACCCGTTCTTGACGCACCGTCGAAAAAGAGTTGCCACACCTATCCTTTGAAAGTTGTTTGAGTCAAGCAAACTCCAGCGACCTCGTCTGGGAGATCCTCATAAAGTTTGGTCGCCCTTGAATTTGGATGCTCAACCAGAAAATCTGCCACCGCCTGGCCCTTCACGCCTTTTTGCTGCAGGAATTGCATCTCATATTGGGAGAACAATATGACCCATTTCGCCAATCGACCATTTAGTGATGATGGCTTTGTCATAAGCAATCTTAAGGATTGACTTTTGATATGACGTGTATAGTTTGGCCCACCAAATAGTGTCCCATTTTCTGGACGGCGAATACCAATGCCAAACATTCCTTTTCGATCGGATTGTAATGATGTTCGGCTCCGACCATAGTTCTACTCAAATAGTAGATTGCCTACTCGTGTCCCTGATCATTATTTTGGGCTAACAAAGCTCCTAAAGAATGATCCATCACTCGGACGTATATCAGGAAAGGTTTTCCTGACACCGGAGCTGTAAGGACAGGTGGTGGCGTGAGGTACCGTTTGATTTCCTCGAACGCTTGTTGGCAAGCATCGTCCCAAATTAATGAAACACCCTTTTTCATCAATTTGGTAAAGGGTTGACATCATCCTGAGAGATTGGAGATAAACCTCCGAATATATGCTAATCACCCTTGCAATCCTCTAAGCTCTCTGAGATTTCTTGAAGGTTCATCTCCTAGACAGCGCAGACTTTCTCTGGGTCAAGGTGGATTCCTTTAGATGTAACAACAAATCCTAAGAATTTACCGTTGGCTATCCCCAGGAAGATTTGGTGGGATTCATTTTTAACTGTTGTTTCCGCATGATATCGAATACTGTCTTCAGATCTGCCATGTGATCGCCTTTGGTACTACTTTTTACTGCAATGTCATCGACGTAGCATTCCACTGTTTTGTGTATATGCTCGTGAAAAATTAGATTCATAGCTCTCTGGTATGTTGCCACTACATTCTTTAATCTGAAGGGCATGACAGTATAGTAATATATCCCCAATGGCATCCTAAAAGATGTATGTTTTTCATCATCAGGGTACATCTTGATTTGATTGTATCCCGAGAATCCATCATGAAGGACATCTGTTCAAACCCACACGTGTTGTTGATCATGACATCTGTGATTGGAAGGGAAATTCATTTTAGGATAGGCCTCATTTATATTGCGGAAATCAATGCAAACACGGATCTTCCCATTTTTCTTGGTAACGAGGACGATATTGGCTACCCAATCAGGGTGTCGTTCTTTTCTGATAAAGCCGGAGTCTATAAGCTTCTTGACTTCTGACTGGATTGCTTCCATTATTTCTAGACGAAACTGTCACTGCTGTTGTTTGACTGGTTTCACATCCGAATTGATATTGAGGCGACGTATAGCCACTTCAAGATCAAGCCCATGCGTATCCTTATAATTTCAAGCGAAAACATCTATATACTCGCGCACAAGAGATATTAGATCTTCCTTCTCGGAGGGTGATAAGCTTTCACTTATAATATGGGTTTAGGATTAGCCTCATCTCCCAGATTGATCTAGGTGACCTTATCCTCTGTGGGTGGGTTACATTGTTCGAAGCGAATATCCCAGAGAGTGCTTCGGTGTTTGATCCAAAGATCAGCTCTGACTGGATCATTTCTTCATCTCCATCTTCCGAGTGGCTTCTTGAAACCATGTTTACCGAGATTTCTTTGAAAATGCTGCCGACACTGACATCTGACTCCTACAATGATGTGCTTGATGAGCGGTAGTGATATAATGACTCTCCAGACTCAGAGGCCGACAAAATTGGAGTTGACACATAACTTAACCCCCTGCGAGTTTGACGATAATAATCAGGGGCTTTCCCTTTTGGAATGAAGGATCGAATAGTGTTCTTCTTCCTTTGCCAAAGTTCAAGCCAGGACCATTTGTTAGGTCGTATTCCATGTTCTCCATCATTCTGAGTACATTTGGCTCATGATGAGAGAATTGAGGAGATTCCTTCTCGCTTTTAGAGTCTTCGCGAGTCATTGATTGAGACTCGACTCTTCCAAAAGGATTGGTCTTTGGCCTTTGCGTCTTGCTGGGACCATGAATAACAATCCTTGTGCATCACTGACGCCTTTATATGCCATGAGGGATGACCTCACCGGTACATGCAATGATGTCAGAGCACCTATTGCCGACCAGGGGTCATCATCTATATCAGTACTAGTGTCTGATGGCATGGAATAAGAAGCAAACACAGAAAAGTAGGCCAATTCTAACTCTTCATTAATATATCACTCGCCAACATCATTGGCGGGTTATTAATATCGAGCTTATTAATGCTCGTTACAAGTGGGTTCAGCTCCCAAAGACATTCTTCCTCTGCCTCTGGTTCAATGTTAGCTTTATTACCAGAGTCTAGTTCCTCTGGCTAGGGATTCTCGTTCGTCTCCAGAGAATCTTGGTATAGGAGGGAGTCTGTGAAGTAGTTCTCTACCCCTTAACGGATGCCTTTCGGCAGTCAACGTTCAGACTTTCCCACCTCTGTCAATATACTTCATGACTTGATGGAGAATGGAGGGGACGATGGAGTTACGATGAATCCACGATCGTCCCAGCAGCAAATTGTACAAAGTGTCGATGCCAATCACATAGCACGTCACTTCAGATCTCAGGTCCCCAATCTGACACTTGAGTTTGATCTTCCCCATTAAGCACGTACCATTGTCATTAAAACCATAGATACTGGTCTCGGTGGCGCTCAATCGGTGAGTAGGGATCTTCAAGTGTTGGATGACCCGGCGAGGCATAATGCTTAATGCAGATCCTGGATCTACCTGAATGCGGCTCACTTCAGACGATCCAATATACCCTGTGAAGTACAGGGGCCTATCATGTTTCTCCTTGACCTGCATGTCGTCTCGCGTGAAGGTGATGCAGGAGGCATGTTGAGAGGTATGGAGACAGTGTTTTTCGTCTTCCTCCTGTGGTCCAGCCGGGATCTGGGCCATGAAGACTCAGCATCAGTTAGAGCTTCCCTCAGAGCTTTCGATTGCAAGTGAAAGCAGTGAGAATTACCGTCTAGCATTGGGCTAACGGGTCGTGTCTATGAGGAGGAATGCGATGAAAGCTTTTCGGTGTTTTTGTTTAAGAAGCAAAGAATGATGTCGGTATTTTTTTTATATTGAAAAAGAGAATGGAGAGTGAAGAAGTGATTAAAAGAAAATTTGAAAACTTAAAGAAGGCTTTGAAAAAGGTGATCTTTAAAATGTGTTGAAGATTGTTTGGTTGTTTTTTAATATAGGAAAAGATCTGGCTCACTATCTTACTACTCAATGATATGTTCTTCTCTTGAAATTCTTAGTGCCTCAACTTGATCATAAGAAAAAAACTTAAGCTTGAGTTTCAAAATCTTAAGCAAAGCAAATAAGATTGTTTGAAAAAGTTTAACTCTTTTTCTTAAAAAATTCTCCTGAACTGAATGTTAAATCATCAAGCTTTCTTTCAAGTATGAAATAAAAACAAGTTTAAGTGATGTTTTAAAAGAAATAGAAGTTTAGAAATCTAAACCCATCCTTATGTGCCTTCAAGAACATTTTTAAAGAAGAAAGGCTTAGTTTAAGGCATACATATGATTTCGTTGGGTTCTTTACATCAAAACCATTCAAAACAAGAGGATTGAAGAGAGCTGACAGTGAGCCAGAAAACAAGTTTAGCTACTCATGAATAATGCAAAATAAGACATGTAATAAAATAAGACATACCCGTGAATTGGAGAAGAAGAGAAACTTTGAACCTTTATTGAAGTCACTTCAATTTCATATTACAATCACTCTTTTCCTCTCTCTCACTTATATCTGGACTGAATTATAATAAAGAAACAGAGATACAACTTCTCAATCTATCTAATAAAGAACCTAAACCCTAAAAAAGAGAAAAACTTAAACTAATTTCTGATCTCTTTTTCCTCTGAAAAATACAGTATTTATAGGGAAAAATCAAACGGGGGAGGACATACGAAGATAGGGGAGCAAACGCTCCCCTAACATCTAATCAAGTCACGAGAATGCGGCCTGTGGCCAGGTGGCCACACCTGATTGGTGTATTCTCTGGTTAAGTAATACGCCTTTATCTCTTGCTGTTTTTCCCCGTTTCAGCTCTTGGTTTGACAAAACTACCTTTATTCTTTAGCTTTAAACCAATTGATTTGGAAAGATTCATTTTAACTAGTTTTCAACTTCTCTGATTTGCCATGATCTGCCCTGATTTTCTAATTCGAATTAATTCTGAATTAA
>JAVJIF010026396.1:0-52690 GCA_038442645.1 Agave tequilana
CTTTTATTGCTTATAGAAATGATGGAAGAAAAGAGGAGGGTACATCGATGTCACTCTCACATAAGCCTCTCTCTCTTACTTACATGAATCTCAGTCTAATCTATGCTTACAAAGAAATAAAAATTACATAAAAAGAAAATAAAAACTATACTAAAAAGAATGAAAAACTAGCCTAAAATCTATCTCTGCTTGGTCGTCCTCTGTACGCTTGAAAATCCTAGTATTATAGGCAAAACCCAATATAGGAGAGCGTACGAAGATAGGGGAGCAAACGCTCCCTCTAACTTCCTAATAAAGCAGCGAAAATGCATCTTTTGCCGCGTTTTCGCGACCTGGCCACACCCTGTTGGTGGTACTTCCTGGCTTCATGATTTGCTTTTAGCTTTTCCTGAATTTCTCGTTTCAGCTTCTGATTTTGACGAAACGGCCTTTTATCTTGGGCTTTAACCAATAGATTTGTAGAGATTTATTCTAACTGGTTTTCAACCGTTCTGAACCGACCTGATCTGTCCTTATTTACTGACTTCGAATTAATTCTGATTTAAATCAGAATTTGATGGGCTTTTGGGCTCGTTTCTCTTCCCTCTCCTTTAGTAATGGCTTGCAAAAATTAAACAATAATTAGAAAAAAGCAGAGTTTTATTCTACAATAAGTATGCGAATTGATAATGAATGGGCAAATTAGCGGCCGATCACACCCCCATACCTATCTTTTGCTCGTCCTCGAGCAAAATAGCTAAACAAAAAATTATTAGACCACTTTCACAGGTCACGCGATTGCACTGAGTAAGTGCGACAAGCCGTTAAACCTCTAGGTTACCCCTAGAGGACGAGTTTGTCTCGTGTTCAGTGGATTACACCCACAAAATCCGTAAAGAAAGAGAAAAAATGTTAGTATTTTGAAAACACATTTGAAAGAAAAAATTTAAAAATATTATTATAAGATTTAAATAATCTATAAGTTATAGGAAAATTGAATTTTTATTCCTAAACTTAGTCTCTATTCAAAATTTATTATCAATCAAAGTAAGGAGTCAAATTATACTTCTCATCTAGTCTATTACTTTACCCTAAGTATGCATCTTGTGACCGTGAAAATTTTGATTAAGGGTTCTTTAAGTCTAACTTTTATACTTTATATATATATATATATTATATATATATATATATATATATATAATATATATAATTTTATTTTTGGTGTATTATTCCTTAGTTCTATTAGGCTTTCTAATCTGCCCATGTAACGAGTTAATCGGTGACTCCCAAACCAAACGGTCTTAGGGCACCGGGTGAGACAACACCCCAAGGACTTAGACTCGAGCAAACAAGGCCACAAAACTAAAGATTTTATTATGAACCGCTTTTAGGCGTGAATACTTATGCTTTATTAGACACAAATCCCTGCTTAATCAGAGGATTTTTATATATATATATTTTTCTCAAACTTATCGAATCATTTTTCACATAAATACCAAGGCTTGCTTAGGCCAAAGCACCAAGCTAATCAATAATTAGATTTGTTCATCTTTCTTAAATATGTATAATTTTTTTATAAGACATAAGAATTTTTGTTTTTAAACCCTAAGTGCGTAAGTGTATAAGGTGTGCATATTTCTTCAAGGTAAAGATCAAGACTAAATTACTTTCACAAATTTTCTTTCTAAACTTAGAAATCAAATAAATAATCTAATTTTGATCAAGTATAAGAAATCCTAATTATGATTCTCCTATTCCGTAAAATTGACTTAATTTCTTTCAAAAAAATATGTCAAAATATTGTTTCTTTTTCAAAAAAATTTTAAAAGTAAAGAAAATGTTAATAATTTTTTTCTTTTTTTATATAAAAACAAAAACCTAAGATATGTTAGACCCTCCCCAACACTTATCTCATGCATTGTCATCAATGTATGAATTAATGCATAGATACATGAAAAGAAGAAAGGGAAGAAAAAATATTACCTTAAGGTAATGGTTCCGGTGGTGGTCTGATTGGTCCACGAAATGCGGCCCAATCGAATTTTTTGTGGAATTCAGAGGAGCCCACCAGAAATCTCTCTTATATAACCCACTAAAATGATGTATATATGAACGGTTTTTATTAAAAATTTAGCCCCATCTAATATTCAATTTTCATAATTAATTTCGGAGTCAATTTTGTCAACCGCCTTGTCCCAAAATGGAGTGTGAAAAGATGGAATGACTGACTTGGATTTAGGAACTATGGGAACTAATACCGACTCAGGAAAGTGACTTAAGTCAAGTAAAAGTTTAGGAGTCGAGATCGGTTCAGGAAGTGGGTCCAAATTAAGAAGTTGAAACTCAAGTTCACATTCATTTCCCAACAATAGAATGTGACTTAATATTGGTGATTCAAGTTCAAGAGTGACAGATGTGGGAATCAAAACTGGCTCTAAAATATTACTCAAGTCGGGTAACAAAATTGGAGTCAATATTGATTCGGGAATTTGAACTAGATCACAAATTTGAGAATTTAAGTCACATTTCTCGTTGAGTTTAATTTCATAAAAATGAGAACTTGCCAATTTGTCAATGGGACTTTCAAAGCATAAAATTGGTCAAGTTTAATATGATGATCATAAAAGATTGGTGATTCAATTTCATGATGAACTGGCACAGGATCCAATGTTGACTTGGAAAAGATTGAAATCAGGTGAAAACACCGGAGTTATTATTGAATCAGGAAGTAGAATTGAACCACCAAGTTGAGATTCAGGATCATGTTCATTTTCAAGTTCAATTTCAGGAAAGGGATAACTTGCCAAACTGTTAATGTCATTTTCAAAATTTAGAGTTTGGGCAAGTTCAAATGGTTGTACTGAAATGGAATCTTGTTTTCCAAAACAACATGACTCTTCGACTCTAACAGAATAGTTAGCGACATCAGAAATGGTCAAACGGTGAGAACGGAGAGTTTGGACCATCATATCTATGTCATGATTACGAGCAATTTGAGCCTGAGTCATGGCTTCAAGCATCTTTTTATAGTTGATTGGTTCATTGTTTTATTGCGATTGGACTTGAAAAGATGAAGTATTATTTTAGAATTTGTGATGAAATTGTGAGTCATACAGTTAGTATTTTGTGATTGTGCTTGGACTCACACATACTCATCTCCAAGATTGAAGGTTTTCTATTTGAACTGGTAAAACTAAGTATGAATCTTGAAAATATTATGGACAAGATGGATAAGGCGGACAAGTTAGTTGAAAATGGACTTAGGAGAGGCGAATCCCCATTGACTCTGTGAAGAGTGAAATCATTTTAGAAATTATGGTTATAAGATTGGGGGCATGGGCTATATTGATTCGGATAAAACCAATCTGGCACACTAGGTTGGTTAAAGTTATGATATGTCGGGTTGGTAATATCCGAAAAAGAGGTTGGTGTATAATATGGATTACCATTAAAATTGAAAAAATTGTTATTATGAGCCATATCACCAAGAAATGTCAAACACAAACAAAGAAAAAAACAAACAAATAAGCAAACAAATAAAAAGAAAAAAATCTAAACTAAATTAGGGTAAACCTTAGACCTAAACGACTCCTAACTGGTTAGACTGTCCACGGGAGATATAATGCAGACTTTGACCACAAGCTAATCAGCCAGGTCAGGGCAAGATTGGTGGGAGATATTCGCGCAAAAGTGACGGGCCTAATTAAGCCAAACCACCAGCCTTCGGGGTTTCACCCCTCAATCCCTTTCCTTAAACACTGATTTGGCAGGAGTCAAATTCTAACACCTTCCCCCTTAGGATAATCTCCTAATTGAGTCTGAGATGTCCCTAGGGCCCCAACATCTACTAAGTTTTAGTTAGGCTTGGGTTAGTGAGTGAGGAGATTGTTTGTGGGCTAAGGGAGAGTAATGACTTCCCTACCTTATTTTATTTATAGAACAAACCCTTAAATCAATTTGGTGCAGTGTACAAGTATATAGAAAAAAGTAACACTCAAGCAATATTTCATATAAGAATGAACCTTATACTAAATGCTATGCACACATACCTTGGCTCAGCACTCTTCAACAGTAAATAAAAAATATAATGAAATAGACACGTGCCTAAATGCAAAGTCTAAATCATTTTTAGCATTTACAATCAGCCTTTTACTGTTGTGTTAGAAATGGATATACAGTGAGTCAAACAAGGAAATAAACAGTTACAGATATTAAACTTTATAATTCAGCCAACCTGTAGAAAATACAGGTTAGTAGTTCACTCAGATTGCCACAGGAATATAGCAAATCTGAGGGCTTCTGTCTCTGGTTTCTTGAGCAGAGTCCAGGGCCACTTATATGTCCACTGCAGCAAAAATTCCTTATTGACCCTGTACACCAAGAACAGAAGAAAGTTAACCAAAAATGTAAATCTAAAAAGAGAATAACTTACCATCCCTCCCCGGTAACGACGCCAAAATTTGATTGAGGTTGTTCCTGCACACAAGAATACAGAGTTTCAAAACTTTTAAAACAGTAGTACAAGGTGCTCAATTCTACCGCAATAGCAAGCGGCTATGCGGGTAGTGATCCACAATGAGGGACTAGCGATGGAAGCTTTGTTTAGCAAGTTCTCTTTTATACTACAAAGAATGGTTAAACTTCTTCTTTTAGTTCTTAAAAAGAATAAGAAAAATTGAGTTAAAGTTAAGCTAAGAAGAAAGTGGTAGATGGAGAAGGTGGAGAAATGAAAGTGGATAAGGTGGAGAAATGGAAGTGGATATGTACAAAGAAATGAAAAAGAGTGAAAGAAATTTGACAGATTGTGGTGTTGGTAATTTACACTAAAATAAAAGAAAAGAAAACCTACGAAAAAACTTACCTCCTTTGGTTGATGACTTACCTAGAACCCTTGCAGTTTTACCTTGCTTCGGAGGCGATCAATGCATAACCTATAAGATCGAGCTCAGTCCTCATTCACATTACATCATCAAGATGAACAAGAATGAAATGATACTGAATCTTGAGAAGGAGAACATCATCATGAAATATCGGTGGCACTCACACAAACATGGCTATACTGATGCTTCTAGATTCACTTGGATGCTCATCATAACTAAAAGAGGAAAAGTAGAAAGAAGAAGAAGAAAACAAAAGTAAAGATGAACATAAAAAAAAGTTACCTTTTATTGCATGTAGAAACGATGGAAGAAAGGAGGAGGGTACATCGATGTCACTCTCAACATAAGCCTCTCTCTTACTTACATGAATCTCAGTCTAACCTATGCTTACAAAGAAATAAAAATTACATAAAAAGAAAATAAAAACTTACACTAAAAAGAATGAAAAACTGGCCTAAAATCTATCTCTGCTTGGTCGTCCTCTATACGCTCTGAAAATTCCAATATTTACGTTTGATCTTTTATCTCTCTCTCTTTTCACATATCTTGCATTGCTTTTCATTATTCATATTCATATATAGTTTGTGCGCCCATACTTGTGTTCAACCAAGAGAGCTTTTAAAGCATCTAACTCTTACTTTAGAGGAATCTAGAGGAGTAGTTTCAGAGCCATTCACGGGGAATTCAGGCTTACTCTTGGTTACACATAGTGTGTTAGCAATTTAGTTTTTAATTCCACATCATTTGTCCTAGATTAACCTGAACCCTGTTCACCCTACTCTAGGTGTACTTTCACAGAGGACAAGAAAATTCTATATCCTAATCACTAAATTGAAGCAACGATGATTTGTCAAAAAATAAAATTTTAAATACTATTAAAAATGGTGAGGAAAATTAGAATGGTTTGCTGTTTGGAAAGGAATCATTTTACAACTATTTTATAAATATGAAATTCCAATCTTTGACATCGTTATTGTTTTGATAAAGGTGAGTGAATGGTTGATAGAATTTTCTCTTAAGAACATGTTTGGTTTATAGCATATTATAAATTTTAATATTTCAGTACTGACCAGTTTGATCAATTGTATGCACGAACTAAAATATCATTTGTTGACATGTTAAAATTAGATAATATTTTCATACTTATTGAATTACTCTCAAATAGGGGCTTCATATATAATGACAGATTATTCTTGCATTAAAATGAAAAACTGCTAAGCTACAATATGACCTTGGACCTTATAAAGTCTAGTTTGATAAAAAGGTCTTTCTATGAGTGTGGTCCTAGATACATCGAGGGAGATTATGTTAAGCTCATAGATGAGATCATTAATAGTAGGAACCCAACATTCTTGATTAGCGAGCTATTCCCATGAAAGAGGTTCAATATAGTGGAAATAAGCTGGATTAGTGATACTCGTATGAAGCATCGACCTGAATATGTGTATATCATATTTATAGCATGTGTGGTTAAAACCCCTTCTCTATGATAATAATGTTCTTCTGATACAGCTGGTTAGGTTGAATTAAACTCTTAGTAAATTCAACACATGAATTGTGGAGGGACATCCAGTTGTAGGACCTTAAAGGAATTACCTACGTGAGAGGAGTTGTGATGGTCGCGGTTTGAGGGGCAGAGATGACTCCTATAAAACTCTCGTGAGTCTGTTACCATGAGCATGACCATTAACGCCCAACCTTCTCGCTCAATAGGTGAGAAACTTATTATGTGTGTCTTTTGTCAATATCTAGCAAGAGGCCTAATTCAAGACGTAGTATATTATGTCTCTCATATTGCAATAAATTCACTAAGGGTAGGTTCAAGGTCGTAAGTTGCATATCCTGAATCCACAATATGAGGTTGTCAAACCTTTATTTATGTTTTATATTTTATGTTTTATGTTTTGTTATATTTATTTTGTCTTCTTTAAAACTCAAGCTTTTGGGGAGAGTGTTAGGTTTGAGTGAACACAACCCATGAGAAAGCATGATTTTCCTACTAATGTTCTTTCTAGCCTATATGTTTAGTCCACATGGGATAGGAGATGGTAAGGGGAGTGATTTATATACCATTAATTTTTCTCAGCCTACTTGTTATGAGTTATATATTTTGAGACGGCTTAATCGTGGGCTCGCTCCACACCGTGCCAATGCCAGCATCGGTCATGCCCGCCATGTTGCGTGAGTGAGCCCGTGTTTTATTTTTTACTTCTTTTCTTTTTTTCGATTTGACTGATTCTTCCTTAACTGGTTCATTTTCACCGAGTCTCATGGGATCCGCACATCGAGTAAGAATATCTCTCAACAATTCGCATATGCTCATGATTCTCTCATTTGTTATTACAACCGTCGGGAGGGCTCTGATGGATATAAAATAGAGCCTTTTCCCTTCAGTAACAGTAAGCACAACAAGCTTGTTGGCCCAAAAGTTCTATCACTCGTGTTGATGATTCACAACTCAGGTAGTTAAGGAACTAATAATCTTAACGTGTTTATAAAGATACATGTTATTCAAAATTATATGGTTAAACTCAACTTCAACAAATATATATTGGAATATCTCAAGCTGATGATTGAAGCTCAAGAAGTCGAATTCAAGTCGAATATCAACGAGAAGACTTTGTTTCAAGATAATAAAGTTTCTATTTGTGAGTTTAGATGATCTATTAAAGATTTAGATTATAGAATTGTTAATTCAAGCTTGAATACACACAAAAAGCTTTGTTGTTGGTTTGATAGTGTTTTTCAAAAAGAATATATATATATATATATCTATTATAAATTGAATTGAAAATAAAGTTTCTATAAAGTTTGTTTTAGTGAAAATCAATTTTAATGAGTATTAGATCTCAAAAATGAGTTTTATTGTTTGAAATATGTAGTGGAGTTAATCACATATTAGTGCTCAAAAGAATTTAAAGGAACTTATTTTTTGTTTGCTTTATAAAATTAAAATTGATTAAATCAAGTTTTGTAAAGAATCAGAAAAGCTGAACTATTTTCGACAACTTCAAACATAGCTTTCGAAAACAGATACTCAACTTACACAAGTTTGAGTTGAAAAACTGTCGACAGCTTCGTGCACGTTTTCGACAGCGTTTTCTAGTGAGCTCAATTGATTGAGAACTACTTATTTTCATCATTTTTTCTTTCATTTTTCTCTAACTTTTGAAAACAACTTTCCATAGCTCAAAATCTATTTCGACAGCATTTTCTAGATAGTTCAAGATTTTACAGAACTGATCTATTTGTGACAGTTTTCTCTTTTAAAACTTATCCTTATCGAAAATGTTTTTGACACCCGATACATAGCTTTCGAAATGAACTTTTGAGTTTGAAAAAATTCCATCCTCATTCTATAAGGAAGTTGTAAAGAGAAAGTTTGTAAGAAGTTTGTGATCTTTTTGGTGATCACTTGGCTACTTGTTCCTTCTTCTTATTCTTGTTGAGTTACCTCTTCGGTAGAGGATTGTAAGTGGTGGAGTTCGGTACTCCGGTCTTCGGTAGACCTTGTAAATTCCTCGGTGGATAGTGGAAACCCTTCACGGTGGTGAAGGCGGGGAGTAGAACGATGGCTCGAACCTCGAAACAAATACTTTGTGCTTGCGATTGATTTTCTCTTTACTCTCTATTGCTCTTACTTTCTTGCTTTTGATATTGCTATTCTTTCATACCTTATGATATATCTTGTGTGCACTTCATTATTGCTTTCAATTCATTTCTTGTTACATTGTCGATCATTACTCATACAACAAAATTGTGATACGCACCTCAAACTCATATCTAGAGGAATCACGAGGAAGGAGTTCAGAGCCCTTCACCGGGTATTCGGCTCTTAGTTTTATTTTGAGTGATCGTTGCATCATTCATTCATACTTGTTTTAAAAAGATTGTTAGATTAGCATTTACACCTATTCATCCCCCCCTCTAGGTGTTTTTCATTAAACTCTTAATAAGTTCAACACATGAATTGTGGAGGGATATCCAGTTGTAGTACCCTTCGAGGAATTACCTACGTGAGAGGAACTGTGATGGTCACGGCTTGAGGGGAGAGATGACTATAAACTCTCATGAGTCTGTTATTGTGAGCATGACCATTAATGCCCAACCCTCTCACTCAATAGATGAGAACTTATTGTGCGTGTCTTTTGTCAATATCTAGTAAAGAGGCCTAATTCAAGATGTAGTCTATTATGTCTCTCATATTGCAATAATTCACCAAGAGTAGGTTCAAGGCTGCAAGCTACATATCCTACAGTATGAAGTTTCCAGACCTTTATTTATGTTTTTTATTTTATGTTTTATGTTTTGTTATGTTTATTTTGTCTTCTTTGAAACTCAAGTTTTTGGGGGAGACTGTTAGGTTTGAGTGAACACAACCCATGAGAAAGCATGATTTTCCCACTAATGTTCATTCTAATCTATATGTTTAGTCCCACATAGGATAGGAGATAGTAAGGGGAGTGATTTATATACCATTAAATCTTTCTAATCCTACTTGTTATGAGTTATATGTTTTGAGATGGCTTAACCGCGCGCGCGCTACACTGTGCCAATGCCAGCACCGGTGCATGCCCGCCACGTTGCGTGAGTGAGCCCGTGTTTTATTTTTTTACTTCTTTTCTTCTTTCGATTTGACTGATTCTTCCTTGACTGGTTCATTTTCACCAAGTCTTATAGGATCCGCATATCGAGTTAGAGTATCTCTCAACAATTCGCACAAGCTCAAGATTCTCTCATTTGTTATTACAACCACCAGGAGCACTCTGATGGATATAAAATAGAGTCTTTCCCCTTCAGTAGCAATAAGCACAACAAGCTTGTTGGCCCAAAGGTACTATCACTCGTGTTTTGATGATTCATAACTCAGGTAGTTAAAGAACTAATAATCTTAAAGTGTTTATAAAGATACATGTTATTCAAAATCATATCGTGAAACTTAACTTCAACAAATATATATTGGAATATTTCAAGTTGATGATTGAAGCTCAGGAAGTCGAATTCAAGTCGAATATCTACGAGAAGACTTTGTTTCAAGATAATAGAGTTTCTATTTGTAAGATTAGAAGATCTATTAAAGATTTAGATTATAGAATTGTTAATTCAAGCTTGAATACACAAAAAAGCTTTATTGTTGGTTTGATAGTGTTTTTCAAAAAGAATATATACATATATTTATTATAAAATTAATTCAAAATAAAGTTTCTATAAGTTTGTTTTAGTGAAAATCAATTTTAATGAGTATTAATTCTCAAAAATGAGTTTTATTGTTTGAAATATGTAGTGGAGTTAATCACATATTAGTGCTCAAAAAGTTTAAAGTAACTTATTTTTGTTTGATTTATAAAATTAAATTGATTTAAATCAAGTTTTGTAAAGAATCAAAAAAGCTGAACTATTTTCGACAGCTTCACACATTGCTTTCGAAAATGGGTACTCAACTTACACAAGCTTGAGTTGAAGAACTTTCGACAACTTCATGCACGTTTTCAACAGCATTTTTCAGTGAGCTCAGTTGATTGCAGAACTATTCATTTTCATCAGTTTCTTTTCATTTTTCTCTAACTGTTAAAAATAGCTTTTGATAGCTCAAAATCTATTTCGACAGAATTTTCTAGATAGTTCAAGATTTTACAAAATTGATCTATTTTTGACGGTTCTCTTTTAAAACTTAACCTTATCGAAAATGCTTTTGACAGCCAATACATAGCTTTCGAAAATAAACTTTTGGGTTTAAAAAATATAGTCGTTTGTGATTGTTACCTATCGAAAGTCATTCACCCCTTTCGATAACTAGTTAATTATTCTTTGTTGAATTTTAGCAAATATTTTTTGTTTATTTTCTCTAAAACTGATCATTTGCAGAGATTCTTAGACAAGAGTTTTGATTGAGTTTACAAGTATTTCAGTGTAATCTACTTTCAATCTTTAAGAGATAAAATTCACAAATTTTCTTAATCATTTCTCTTTCAATCTTTCTAAGTTTCTCACATACAAAGCTTGAGTTCTCAATTTCTAATCTATCGCTATAGGATTTGTGCTTTTGTGAGAATTTCAATGATCAAGTAAAGTTCACAAGTTCTGTTCTTTGTGTTGTTGTGTACCTCTAGTGAGAGAGGTGGATGTAGGAGTTGAGGCTCTAAGTCGATCTTGCAGGATCATGAGTATATGAGTTGCGGCTCTGAGTGTTGTAAGAGTTGAGCTCAGTGTAGATCTTGAGGGATCGTAGATGTAGGAGTTGTTGCTTCGAGTTGATCTTGCGGGATCAAGTTGTAAGCATTATATTTCAGTTTCACGAACCGATGAATAGTGCTTATTTCTCCACATGAGTGGAGACAACGACGTAGATCAAGTGGATCGAACATCGAGAACAAATCTCTTGGGTTTATGGAGTTTGCTCTTTCTATACTCTTTCTATTACTTATCTCTGCTTATAATATATTGTTTAATATTGAGTATAATTGTTGCAATTTTTTTTAATTTTCATATAAATTGATTAGCATCTCCTCTTCTCTCCTATCCTCTACTACGTTCTCTCTTGCACTCACACTGCCAGTTGAGAAAGTAACCAAAATTCTTTTCTCTCATTATAAATTTCACTAGTTCTTTTCCTTTTCATGGGCACCCGTTCTAACTCTGAGGAGGGACCTGGACTTGCGCTCGAGCCGGGTGCTGGTACTTTCCAGGGGTTTTTACCGATAGTTGACGGCGGCCGATCCACTCCCGAGCGATAGGGCATGCCCAAGTCTTCTAGGGCGGTGATCTATCACGACTGCTCTCTCCCAGTCTAGATATCTTTTTCTTTATTTTGTTTACATAGAAATATTGCAATATAATTTGGTTTGATATTAATGGTTTTAAAATCACCTCATATAATACAAAATTTACAATACCGAAAATTAAAAAAAAATACAGAGAAGTCCACCAGACGTTGTTATTAGAACTAAGTTCATGTCGAGGATCACGATCCATGAATAAATAGATTTTAACACCACAAAAATTATGTTTTGATTCTTAGACAATTAGGCTCATCCTTTTAAGAGCAATATTAAGTTGGCTTAGCTTTTCACTGCAACAAGCAAAACTCAGTTTATGTTCTACATGGCGTGGGCTGAAATGACCGCTGTTGGGCCACTGATGGGCCTCAATTTTTATTTTTCTCATTATTATTTTTACACAATTTTTGATATGAACTCTTCCCTCATACTCACCCTCTCACCACCAATGATGCACAGGTCATGTACCCGTATTTCGTACGTATCGGATACAATTCTCGTTGGATACTTGTTGGATTCTTTGGATATATACACCCTTGCTGATGTGACTGCAAGATGGTTTAGAGAAGCTAGTGGTGGGGCGGACAGGCTTGCTAACTATGGGCGTACGTCAAAAGGATCATGATACTGGAGCGATAACTTCCAGACGGTCTTCTTGCAATTTGCTGCGAGACGTGTCAGGGTGCATGTATTTAGAGACGGTAGTAACTGGTGTAATTTCTGACTATCAAAAAAAAAAAAGTTGGTTGCAGATATTTTGCTCTTTAACCCCCAAAAATTTGGGCGAGGATAATTTAAATTGTTGAAGCCTGTAATTGTAAACGACATTTAGTTTGTTAGTCACAGAGAAATGCATCTACAATATACTTCAAATTCAAATAATTATTACCCATTAACTTCTAATTTGTTTGCATGTCTGCTCAAGAGACAAATACCTCCTGTGAATTATATCATTAATTACTTGATATGGGCCTGCTTATTTGTTCCTAATTTATTTATTTTGATAAGAATAGAATTAATAGAAATTTACTTGCAGAAAACAACCCCCAAGCATCAGCTAAGACACTATCTAACAATTTTATGATAACCCTCTTTCTTCTCTCCGCAAAAGTTTGCAACAAAGTCGGCAAGGCCATTTCCTTCATACAGAGTATGAAAATTTTTGAAATCGAACAAGGATTGTGTGATCCGTTTTGTTAGATGTGTATTTGGATTTGGAGGGAAAACTTGAGTCTCTCTACTTATCTTTTTGTTATTTAGTCTCACATTCGATACACCAAAAAAAGTTGAGTGATTTATATACCAACTCCTACATTGTCCATTGTTATGAATGTTAGGTCATGGGCTGGGCCACCTTTCCACACACGCGGTGAACTGAGTTCGGGTGGCGCACGCTCACGACCTGCAGACACGAATGCAACTCCGTTAAAGAGGTTCTTGGATCGCTACATTTTGAAATTTTTTTTTGAATTTTATATTCTGAGCTAACTCCGAACTTCTGGGCAGAGTAACCAAGTATATGGACTCGGAGTGTTCCCCGAGTACTTGGATTCGGAGTGTCCCGGAGCTCCATCTCACTCTCCCGAAATACCTCACTGTTTTGATTTGTAACATTTTCTTGACCCGGTAAAAGCGGATCTGTGAAAGTGTTGGGTTGTTGCTGTTGGCCCAAAGGCCTTCCACTCTAGTTTTGATGATGATTAACTCATGTAGTTATGTGTACTAATAATCTTGTGAGTTTAGTTTCAGATCATTAATCAAGTTATTAGTTGGTGAAAACCTCCACACATCTTTCACATGTTGATTCAAGAGCCCGAGCGTCAAAGATCACATATAGCACTTGCTCGATGGATCAAGGAGTTTGGATCGAGTCGGCTTGGTGATTGCGCTCTATAAGAAGACTTTGGTACCATAGTTTAGTTTTGTGTTTAGATTCAAATTGTAAAGATTAGAATAGTATGATAATGCTCAAGTTCACAACACACACGTTTCATATTTTGAATATTGGCTTTTGGTTTTTCGTTTTAGGTTTAACCGATCTTGGTTTTCATGAATAGATAGATCAAAACAAGTTTACTTGGTTTAATGTATATATGATTTGTTCTATATACATGCATACTTTAATTTCCTAGACAAACTTAGTTTTGACTTACTTATTCATGTATTATATGTTTTGGTATTTTTGACAAAACATATTTTGGAATTAATGACAAAAACTATGATATATATTTGTTTCATGTATATTGGATTTCTATCCATATGCATCATGCTTCAAAGTGTTTAGATATCATGTTTTTGTATTTGGAAGAGTTTTGGATAAAACGTATTTTCTATTCAAAATCCAAGTTTTAGAAAATACAGTTTTTGGTTTTTGGTAAAATGATAAGACAAAAAATAGTTCATATTGATTGATATTTGAGCTAAACTTTTTACCACATGTTTATATATCAATGCAAAATGATAAAACTATTTTTGGTGATTTTTAGAAATGATAAAAGAATTCTTAAATATGTTTCTAACCCAGTTTTCTGTTCCGGGCTTCACCAGTCGACTAAGTCAACTGACCAAGTCGACTAGGATGAAGTCGGTCGACCGGGCCAGTCGACCGACGTGCACAGATCTGTGCACGTTTGGAGACACTGGGACGGTCGACCGGACCGGTCGACCGGTCTGAGAGCAGAGCTCTCTGTTTGTTTGGGTCGACCGGGGCGGTCGACCGGCAGCTGCCAACGGGCAAAAATTGACCGTTGGGCGGTCGACCGGCAGTGTATTTCTGGCATTTCTGCTGCCAACGGCTATATTTTTCTGGGGTCTATAAATACCCCATTGGAAAGAGTTTTTCTCTAAGATTTTTTGTGCGAATTTTTCCTTACTCTCTAGTGTTTTCACAGCAATTAAAAGAGGTTTTTGAATTCAAATTGAACAATCTTTTTGGTGTTTTTATTAGGGTTTGAAAAACCAAAGAAAAGGGATTTTTGGGAAAAGTTTTTGTTTGAATTTCACTATCTTCATTTTCTATCATTTCCCAAAGATTTTCTTTGAGTTGCTGGTTTCAAATCCCTTGGTTTTCTCCACACTTGAGCAAAAATATACTATCTTCTCTGATCTTTGTGTGTGGGAAAAGAGATTGTTTGTGGTTGTTGTTGAACCACCAAGTTGTAAACCCTCTATACTTTGCTTTGTGCTTTTCCCTCTTGGGTTGAGGAGGTTATTTGTGCAAGTGGTTTGTATCCCTCAAGTTGTGAGGTGATCCTTGCTTGGCTTTGTGCTAATCCCTCGGGTTGTGAGGTGATTGTTTGTTGACTTGGAGTTGTGCCTCAAGGAGGAGGTTGTGTTTGTAAGGAGAGGAGTTGGGTACTCCTTGTATTGTGATTGCCCCAAATCGTCGGTGGAGGTTCCCTTTGTGGGAGTCCTTTGTGGACAAGCTAGTGGACTTAAAATCCTTCTGGGTGAAGGCGGGGATGTAGAGCTGGGTGCTCGAACCTCGAAACATATCTTGGTGTTTGCGCTTGTTCATTGACTCTTACTCTCTCTCTTTACTTTGTGCCTTGCATCTATTCATATTGCTCATACATACTTATATGCTTGGCTTGGTTGTGTGCATCTCTTGTTGAAATTACAAATTAGTTTTTAATTCCGCATTGAGTTGACTAGATTAGCATAATCACCTATTCACCCCCCTCTAGGTGATCTTTCAATTGGTATCAGAGGTAGTGCTCCTGATATTTAGGTTTAACCACCTAGGAGTGAGATCTTGGTTTGCTAATCTTCATTTGCATTGTTCATTTGCACTCATTTAGTTTGCTCTCATGGATAGCCGTCCTATGTTTGACCATATTAGACTTGATGTTTGGAAGGCCAATATGAGTAGCCATTTGAAAAGACTAGGACATCTAGTTTATCAAGCCTCCACTATGGAATCATTCCCCAATAGTAGCAAGCATAAGAAGGCAAATGCATTAAAACTTAGAAACACTTAGAGCATCTCTTAGTGAACATCTTTTACCGTGTTTAATCATTATGACTCAGCTTTTGCAGTTTGGAGCTTATTGACGTCTCTCGAGCTTCCAAGGATTATCAACAAGATGAGGAGATCTAAGAGAGAAAAGTCCGAAGAGCATTACTTCATGGTCCAAGGAAAAACTCCCTTGAGGTACAATCGGACACTCAATTAGATGATAGCTCTAGTTCCTATTGCCATGGTTGTTTTGAAGTTCAAACTTTAAATTTGGAACTTGCTCAAAAGCTTGAAAATTTGTTTGAAAAACACAATCTTTTGAAAGAGGACAACCTTATTTTGAAAAATGAATTAAAGGATTTATGCTCTAATTTTGAATTGGTTTTGCAAGAGAAGGAAGAGATCACTAGTGAACGTGACTCACTAAGATCTCAACTAGACCTTGCCCTTAATGAGATTGAAGTTTTGAAAAGCAAAAATGATTGTGATGATGTTGTGAAGCACAATGAGATTTTGTCGTCAAAATTGAATTTTACTTTTAAAGATAACCTTTCTTTGAAAAATAAAATTGATTCTATTACAAAAGAATTGGATTTGGTTTTAAAGAAAAATGAATCTTTAAAAATTGATATTGATTCTCATGTGTGCCATGCTAGTATAGCTTCTTCTTCTTGCACACCTATTGCATGCTCCACTTTGTCTTCCACTATTGAAAATGATATAAATATTTTGAAGAAAAGTGTTGAATGTTTGGGCTCCACTTTGAGCCAATGCACATTGAATCATACACGTTTGGAAACCTTGGTTCGTAAGAAACAAGGTCCATCTTTGCATGCTCACCCTACACGGCATACACATGCTTCCCACGGACACAACCATAACATGTATGCTCATGTGTAAACATGTACACATTGTGATCGAAAAGGCCATCTTGCTAGATTTTGTTATGATCGTATCTATCATGAAAATTTAGCAACTAATCTTGTTTGGATTAGAAAGGATACTAACCCCCGTGGACCCACAAAGAAATAGGTACCAAAGACCACCTCTATACTTTTTGATGTAGGTGGGAGCTCTCGCAAAACGTGAGAGTGTTGGTGCCTTGGAGTGGATGCGTTCCGTGCCTAAAAGAGAACCATTTGGAAGCTTCACTCTCAAGGGGATTTGGTGGGAGGACCACCGTGGTTTGGAGAACTAGAAATGCACCTTCATTGGTTTTGGTATCACTCTCTAACTCCCATTTTTATTTGCATGTTTTTCATGTTCATCTATTTATAGCATGTCATGGTTTATTGTTCATCATGCTTATACCATGCTCATTAGAATAGTGTTATACATGTTTAGTTACTTGAGCACCCATGTTTTATATGGATCTATATTTAGTGTTCTCACCTTATTTAAACTAACATGTATGCCCTAGATCTAATGCACATGCATATGCATTATGACCATTTGGATGTTTATGATTCATATTTTATTGTTTCATGATTAGTATGATGTTTGCCATGTTTATTAGACTTATGCGTTACATGATTAGTTGTTGAGACACCCATGTTTAATATGGACCCATATTTTGTGTTCTCTTTATGTTTTAACTATCATGTTAATCATAAAGATCTTATGCACATGTCTTTGTCATGCTAAATCATATGGTTGACTATGAATTTTTATTTTAATGATTCATGTTTTGATAAATAACTTGTGTTGTATGATTTCTAATTTTGCCACATGTTTTGATGATTATAGGCTATTATGTATTTCTTGATTCTAATAGCATGTGGAAGTTCTTCATGATCATTTTTATGTCTTTCATGTTGACTTATATCCCGTTTTATGCTTAATGATTTGATTACTTGTTAGATGTTAGTTTTCATTAAGACTAGAATTTATACTTGCTCATGTAGTGGGACACAAATAAATCTTTATATATGTTTATGCTTGGATGCTTATTTGTACCCATTAAATGTGTTAGTATAGCCTAATTTGATGATTCATGCATTTTAAACTTATATTCCTATTTTGGATTTGTTTTATGTGTATGAGTTTTCATTTCATGTATATGTTTATTTTGCCAAACCTTAAGATATACATGTATACCCTTTGAGTCATTTGCCTTTCATGCAAATCTATATATATGGACTCAATTGTGTTTAGGGATATGTATGTACACTTATTGTGTTGGCAATTCATACATATACCTTGAAATGAAATTAGTTTTGGTAAAAATTTAGTTTTTCTTGATTTCGTGTTTATTTGTTTAACTTCTTGTATATGTGTATCTTGTCCAAACTATTGATTACACATGTACATCCTTGAGCCACGTGCCTTCATGCATATACTTTTGTGGACTCATTGTGTTTAGGATATGTATGTATACTTTAGTTTGTACATGACATACATATGCCTTGAAGTTTAAGTCGTTTGGATGAATTTCATGTTTTCAAGGAATTTCATATGAGCTTAATTGAATATTTCATGTTAATATGTGTCACATTTTACTTATACACTCACTTTATTAGTTTTACTCATGATTTGTTTTCATGAGACTATGATATGGACTTTATGGATTTTGAGTGTTTAGTGATCATGTGATTTACATGTGTTTCATGAAAAACAATTTTGTTTTATTCCTTACTTGAAGGATTTCGTACTAGTTTTTAAAAGTTATCCTATAACTAGTTCGTATTCTTCACTATGGTAGAGATTTTCAAACAAAGCTTATTTTCAAACCTATTTTTGAAAACCCCTACCCTCTATGGGAGGATGGATGGGAGATCATGTTCTTGTATGCTTTAAAATGAAAATCATTTAAAACTTGAACCATGATTGGGAGGTAGTTATATGAGATATACATTTGATATTATTGTTATTTTAATTGGTATCATTGAATTCTTTCAATGGTATCGATCTTGACATTTCTTGTATACTCATATGTGTTTGTATGTATGTATGCTTCATTCCAAGAATATCAATTTCTATTGGTATCTATTTTTCATACATATATATGTTTTACTTGTGCTTATTATATCCCTATATCTTTAAGCACAAAATCTTGTTTATGCTAGTGCTTGAGCTTCAATTTTGTTTTAATTGATTATTTTTAAATGGTATCAAGCCTACACATTGTTTTAGTTTGTATTTCATAAAGGGGAGAAAATTTGATTTTGTCTTTCAATTGGTGATTTCTCAATTGGTATTTGATTCCCACTCCCTTACTTTATGATTGAAAATTTCAAATTGGTATCATATGTTTAAAATGAAATGATTTACAATTGGTATCAAAACATTTGTGTTTAGACATTCAAAATTCATTATGTTCTAATTGGTATCAAGATTTTCATATGTTTTTGCTTAAAATTGGTATCAATATTTTTTTGTTTGTTTCCTTTCTATTGATATCAAGATGCTATTCTTTGACATATTTCTAAATTGGTTTTTTTGACAAAAAAAGAAGGGAAAATTTTATTTTTTTATTATTGATTCATTGTTTCGAATAAAAAGGGGGAGAAATATTTATTGATTTTCTATTGATTTGGTTTTGCTTTTACCCCTTATTAAAGATTGACTCTTTGTATTAAAAAGAAAGAAGATTTTGTTTTGTTTTGGTTTTTACCCCTTTGTTAATAATTGACAAAAAGGGGGAGAAGAATTTGGGTTTATATATGCATGTTTTTATTTTGCATATATTAAGTTTAATTTAGTTTAATTTTAATTGGTATCTAAAGCATGTTTTGTGATTGGATGTTTTGTAATTGGTATCTAGAGTGTAATTGGTATCTAGAGCATGTTTTATTTTAAATATTTCATTGGAATTGGTATCTAGAGCATGTTTTGTATTGAACATTTCATTGGTATCTAGAACCCTTTATTGTTTAAGCATAGGTATGCATGTTTCATGTTTCATATTTAAGAGCCTTCATTACACATTCATTATGTTTATTTGGTTATGCATTAGTTAAGGGGGAGCTTCTTTGAAGCTTAACTTTAATCCATGCATATATAACTCCATGAGTTTTGTCATCATCAAAAGGGGGAGATTGTTGGCCCAAAGGCCTTCCACTCTAGTTTTGATGATGATTAACTCATGTAGTTATGTGTACTAATAATCTTGTGAGTTTAGTTTCAGATCATTAATCAAGTTATTAGTTGGTGAAAGCCTCCACACATCTTTCACATGTTGATTCAAGAGCCCGAGCGTCAAAGATCACATATAGCACTTGCTCGATGGATCAAGGAGTTTTGGATCGAGTCGGCTTGGTGATTGCGCTCTACAAGAAGACTTCGGTACCATAATTTAGTTTTGTGTTTAGATCTAAATTGTAAAGATTAGAATAGTATGATAATGCTCAAGTTCACAACACACACGTTTCATGTTTTGAATATTGGCTTTTGGTTTTTCGGTTTTAGGTTTAACCGATCTTGGTTTTCATGAATAGATAGATCAAAACAAGTTTACTTGGTTTAATGTATATATGATTTGTTCTATATACATGCATGCTTTAATTTCCTAGACAAACTTAGTTTTGACTTACTTATTCATGTGTTATATGTTTTGGTATTTTTGACAAAACATATTTTGGAATTAATGACAAAAACTATGATATATATTTGTTTCATGTATATTGGATTTCTATCCATATGCATCATACTTCAAAGTGTTTAGATATCATGTTTTTGTATTTGGAAGAGTTTTGGACAAAACGTATTTTCTATTCAAAATCTAAGTTTTAGAAAATACAGTTTTTGGTTTTTGGTAAAAATGATAAGACACAAAAATAGTTCATATTGATTGATATTTAAGCTAAACTTTTTACCACATATTTATATATCAATGCAAAATGATAAAACTATTTTTGGTGATTTTTAGAAATGATAAAAGAATTCTTAAATATGTTTCTAACCCAGTTTTCTGTTCCGGGCTTCACCAGTCGACTAAGTCAACTGACCAAGTCGACTAGGATGAAGTCGGTCGACCGGGCCAGTCGACCGACGTGCACAGATCTGTGCACGTTTGGAGACACTAGGACGGTCGACCGGACCGGTCGACCGGTCTGAGAGCAGAGCTCTCTGTTTGTTTGGGTCGACCGGGGCGGTCGACCGGCAGCTGCCAACGGGCAAAAATTGACCGTTGGGCGGTCGACCGGACCGGTCGACCGGCAGTGTATTTCTGGCATTTCTGCTGCCAACGGCTATATTTTTCTGGGGTCTATAAATACCCCATTGGAAAGAGTTTTTCTCTAAGATTTTTTGTGCGAATTTTTCCTTACTCTCTGGTGTTTTCACAGCAATTAAAGAGGTTTTTGAATTCAAATTGAACAATCTTTTTGGTGTTTTTATTAGGGTTTGAAAAACCAAAGAAAAGGGATTTTTGGGAAAAGTTTTTATTTGAATTTCACTATCTTCATTTTCTATCATTTCCCAAAGATTTTCTTTGAGTTGCTGGTTTCAAATCCCTTGGTTTTCTCCACACTTGAGCAAAAATCTACTATCTTCTCTATAGGATCTTTGTGTGTGGGAAAAGAGATTGTTTGTGGTTGTTGTTGAACCACCAAGTTGTAAACCCTCTATACTTTGCTTTGTGTTTTTCCCTCTTGGGTTGAGGGGTTGTTTGTGCAAGTGGTTTGTATCCCTCAAGTTGTGAGGTTATCCTTACTTGGCTTTGTGCTAATCCCTCGGGTTGTGAGGTGATTGTTTGTTGGCTTAGAGTTGTGCCTCAAGGAGGAGGTTGTGTTTGTAAGGAGAGGAGTTGGGTACTCCTTATATTGTGACTGCCCCAAATCGTCGGTGGAGGTTCCCTTTGTGGGAGTCCTTTGTGGACAAGTTAGTAGACTTAAAATCCTTCTGGGTGAAGGCGGGGATGTAGAGCTGGGTGCTCGAACCTCGAAACATATCTTGGTGTTTGCACTTGTTCATTGACTCTTACTCTCTCTCTCTCTCTTTACTTTGTGCCTTGCATCTATTCATATTGCTCATACATACTTATATGCTTGGCTTTGTTGTGTGCATCTCTTGTTGAAATTGCAAATTAGTTTTTAATTCCGCATTGAGTTGACTAGATTAGCATAATCACCTATTCACCCCCCCTCTAGGTGATCTTTCAGTTGCAAATTGATTGCAATAAGTCTGAACGTGCGCTTAATTTGTGCGAGGATTGTTAGTAACGAATAGTGCTCTGTGTCTATAAATTGAGATTCTCTCTGTTCATTCAAAAAATTGAGATTTACAACTACATTCTTCTTTCTCCCACTGTCATATTTTACAATTTTCTGAGCAACAATTAGAGGTTTGTATAAGAGACATTGCCTACTGTCCTAAGCCGAGTGCTGGTGATTTCGGAGATTCTTTTACCACTACTGGACAAAACGGAATCAACTTCCAAATAAGAAGACAAGCTTTTGATCATCTAGGGCAGGGACTATGCGACCGTACTCCTCAGAGCAGATAATTATATATTTAATATTCTACTTTTAATTTTGTAACAAAATGGCAGGAAGTTTAATTTAATTTACTTTATTTTATCAAAATAATTGATTTGCATATTTTTTAAGAAATAACACAATTTTACCGAACACGTGTAGAAAGTAATGTACGGAGCCGCCTTCAAACCATACCACGAAAACAATTCAAAGCCTGTTTCAGGTTGTTATGCTTCAAAAATGGTGCATCCAAATAAGTAAGAACTAGCGGCAGGCAGAACTTGTTTGTTCCTAATAAAAAACCAAAGTGATATATTGAAAAACGTCCAAAATTGAGAGAGACGCGATATATAATTGTGTTAAAATAAAACAAGACAAATCTTTATCTTCTCATTCTTCAGAAAGGAAAAAAAAATGAATGGCACTCCTTTCACCACTCCTTTCACCATGGAGACGAAAGCCAACACAAATAAAAGTAAAAAATACAAAAAAAAAAAAAAAAAAAAAAAAGTTTAAAAGTGTTCTCGAAAAAAAAAAAAACAGACTAATCTCAGAAAAACAAAATTAAAAGATAACGGCCGACAAGCACTCCGTGGTTGCCACGTGTCCATTGTTCCTCGTTCTCAGCCGGACGGCCGGGCTCTCCGCCATGTCGGGTTCGTTGAAAAAAAAAAGTTTGTCGTTATCCGACCAATCCTGTTCCCGTCACCGCCCACGCAAAATTATACACAGAGCGCGTATGCTCACCGCCCTTGCAATCTAATCGGTGGTCCCACCAGATAAACATCTTGGCAGCCGGACACGTCACTGGAAGAGCCCTGTTCCCTGTTCGGAACGCGCTGTCGATCCGACCACTCGCGATCCACGTCAGCTTCTCCCGTCGGAATCAGAGGAACGAAGCTTCTCGGACTGTTCGTGGGTCCCACTCAAATATCTGGAGCGGACGAGCCGCAGATGGAGTGGGGCCCACGAGAGTGATCCGGACAGTTGACCCGAAAGCAATGAAGAAAACTAGCGGTTCAGAAAGTTTACTCAAAAATCCTTTTTATTTGGGAAAAGAACAAAAGAAATCCAAGTTGCCACTTGTCACATCTGCATCCAGCTGTCTCCCCCGACAGAGGCAGCAGGGGATGCTAAATCTAATCCTTAGCTTAAATCTGTGATTCTATTTTGGAATATATACCATGATCCCTGTTGTGTGAGTTTGACGGCATGATCCTTTACAAAATTGTAATTTGCATATTCCATAAACATGGAGCTAGATCTAGAAAGTCTCGGTTTCTTTTTTAAAAAAGAAAAATGAAACTTATTGGAAAGGCAAAACAAAACAAACCATGTATTAACAGCCAGCAAGCTCTGGACCATAAATTTGTAGTTTCTTTTCCATACATACATGTTGAAACTCGTAAGTTAATTAAATAAGTTACTTTGTGTTGCATGTTGTTGTATGAGAATGAAGATAAGTTGTTGTAACGCCCCGGTCCGGAGGGTACGGGGACGTCACTGCGACGTACATACGCAGGTCAGAAATACCCTACGTATATACGCTAAGCATCAGTACAAACAAGAATCAGAGTACGACAAAGCGTAGCGTCCTTTCATATGCCAACATAAGAAGTACAAGGTACAAGGTTATCACAGAATGTGACATATATTTATATATCGCATGCATCATATATCACAGCCAAACTCAAAAGTACGATTTACAAGATAATTACAAGGATGCTCACGAGCTGAAGAAAGGTCCCGCGAGCCAAAAGGAAAGTCTGGGATGACAGCAACCGAGACTAATCGGCCTGCTCGGAAAGGAAAGCCTGGTCCTCCACAGAAGGCTCCACCTCGATCCAAGGTTCGGAACCTGAACATACAAATTCAAGGGAGTCAGGACCTCCCAACAAGTAGAGCAGGTAACAGCCGAGTGGCAACAGAAATAAGAGTACGAAAGTTGGTACAATATCAAGAATAATCATCCAGCAAGTAAAAGGAGCATAGCATGTTATAAACGTAAGGGCATTGTATAAGCTTAGGCTACAGCTCCATGAGACCAGTACTTCGAGGGGATAATCCAAACAAGGAAACCCTCATCTATATACCTTCATCTCATGTCACCGTAATCCAAGCGCATACAACAACCACAGTTAACGTCTTTTATTATTATTATTATTATTACTCGTCTTACCCTGATATCTAGCTATGTGAACTAGCGTCCCAGCACACATAGATCCATATCCGAGTAAAGCAAGGTTGTTATTGGAAACCAGCGGGGGTATCAACGAACTATGTTTACAGTGGGTCCCGTGCATGCCCGGGACCACGGTCCAGGATTGTTCCGTTGCTTGGTGACGGAACCCGCCGCAAGGCAAACAGGAGGGACTTATTGTATGCCCTTAACATGATGGTACCAGGAATGAGGGAGCCAGCTCTCCCCTCGGTCCCCTGGAGGCCCACAGGTCAGACCGGAAATTTAGTTGCACAACATTCCTAATGCCACTGTAAACACGAACACATATTGATAGCCGCATGTTTTCCCCCGACCCAATGTAAGTTGTCTCATTTTATGAATATTAGATAATTATCAAATTTCGGGAATGAGCAGGAACATGTCAGGAATACAGGTATATCAGGAGTGCTGGTTCGTACTATCCTGTAATCAAGTTGTAAATCATGAAGTCCGGTTATCATTCCCGTCATAATGATAATTATAGGAGTCAGGTGTATCATGCCTTGTGTCAATAGATAGCATGATAAGAGGTGATATTCATCAAGTAACAAGCCTCGCAAATAGCAACATAATATACATGATCCAAAGATAATGTTCATAATCAAAGAAGTAATTAACCATAATAAATAGTCAAGATTAGTCGACTAGGAAAGACAAGTAGTCGACTCATGAAAGAGTTAGTCGACTATAGAAAGGGGACAAGTCGACTAAGAAAGCTGCGTTTGGGAAAGCTGCGTTTTTCAGAGGAAAGTTAGTCGACTAAGGCGTTTGGGTTAGTCGACTGGTCAAGTCTGCGTCTCGAAGAGCCGCGTTTCAAGAAGCTGCGTTAGTCGACTAGGAACAGTAGATAGTCGACTAGGGAAATCTGCGTTTCAAGGAACCGCGTTTTCAGAAGGGAAGTTAGTCGACTAAGGGAAAACACCAAGTCGACTAATCAAGTGTGCGTTTCAAGGAGCTGCGTTTGCAGAGAAAGGCTAGTCGACTGGACGCAAGGGAGTAGTCGACTAACTATGCTGCGTTTCAGAATCAAGGGTGCGTTTCCAAAGGATTAGTCGACTGATAGATTGGTCAAGTCGACTAATGAAGTTCAGAACTGAGCAGATCCTATTATTTGAGAGCTGCGTTTCAAAGGATTAGTCGACTTGCGTTTGGGCCAAGTCGACTAATAGAGGTTCAGAACAGAGAACAGGTCCAAATATTCGAGGGCTGTGTTTGTTACAAACATGAAATAATATCAAGTCATGGCGAGTAGAATTACTCGCCTAAGGTGCGTCCGACGCAGAGAAACGCGGTCCCAATCCAACAGGAGGGTGCCGGTTCTCACAAGTTGATGGAAAGGGTTGTGGTTACTTTGGAGAAGATGGAGGTGCAAGTCTAGTTCATCAAACCAAAACGGGATCTTGCAAACGTTGTTGCGGGGGACGAAACTATAGTCCGTTAGAAGGAAGTTGTCGAGGAGGCGAAGGTGGTACGCTTGGTGGAGGCTAAGGTGGTGCAGGTGGTGGTGGAAATGGTGGTGAAGCTTTTTGGTGAAAGTGGGTTCTTTGAGGTTCTCTTGGTGAAAGAGGTTGAAGAAGATGGTGTTTGTTGGTGAAAATGGAGGAGGAGATGGAGGAGAATGAAGTAGAAGGATTTGTGGTGGAGAAAATGGCTTTGGTGGGTGGTGGTGATGGCCGGCCAAGGAGCTTGGGGGGTTGTGGTGGCTGTTGGAGCTTGCTGGAACAAAGAGATGAAGGAAAACAATGAGAGAGAAGATGGGAGTGCATTTATATAGAAGGGGAAAACAATATAATAATTGCCATCCTCACTTCCCTCCAAAGAATGCTGCGTCTCAAGGCTGCGTCTAGGCAAAAGAAGCCAAACGCGGGAATTCAATGTTGCGTTCAGAAGAAAACGCAAAGGGCTGCGTTTCAGAGAAAAGGACAAGGGCATGGTTGATTGGACTTGAGTTGTATTGGCCCATACGCATTTAATGCAGTAAGGAGAGGATCACCACATTTAATGATGGGTCCAGTTGGCAAAACTCGCGTTTGAGGAAGGAGAGAGAAAAATGGGAAAAGAGAGAAGTGAAATAGTAAAATGATTTCCCGGTATCTGGGAAAATACCGAGAACTCTGGAAAGGTCCAAAAATTGAAGTGTCTCGGAAGGCTTCCCAAAAATTCACAAAAATCATAAATATTATAAAACGATTATGGTGAAATCGGTTTTCAGAAATTCAATCCCGTTTTCAAAATAAAAAAATCCTGGAGTCCACTATGAATGGTGTCTACACCGGGTAAGCTAGATTTTTGATAAAATCTGAAAATTCCCAGAAAATGCCCGAAGGAAGAAAATATAATTTTAAGAAGGAATATGAAAGCGGAATCCATAAATTTGATTCCAATTACAAATTAAAATTCCTGGAATCAACCAGTGATGCTGGCCGACACCGGTTTTGAAGATTTACAACTTAATCCCGAAAAATTCTAGAAAATCATGAAAAATCTAATATATTAAGAAATAATATTTGAAACTAAAATTAGTCAAATCTAAATACCAAACAGATCAAATCATGCAGTACTGCTATACTAGTAAATATTCAAATAGTAGAAAATAAAATAAAAAGAAATATGCTCAAAAATCAAGATACGTAACTGTGTACGTATGCAGAAGATGGGGTATTACACTCTATCCACCTTACAAAAAATTTCGTCCTCGAAATTTCAGGAAGGGGAAGATGACGGTAGAGAGAATAGGAAGAAAGGGTTTTACCAACTAAGTTGTAAATAGATGGGGATATCGCTCACGAATAACGTCCTCCCGTTCCCATGTGGCTTCTCCTGGCACATGCCTATTCCAAGAAACCAATACTAGTGGTATTGCCTTACTCTTCAGGGTCTTAACACTTTTGTCCAGGATGGCCATCGGTTGCTCCACGTAAGACAGATCTGGCCGCAATTCCAATTCTGAGTGATCTAGAATGTGACTCTCATCCTTAACATACCTTCTCAACTGTGATACATGGAATACATTGTGTACTCCTTCTAAAGATGGCGGTAATGCCAAACGGTAAGACACATCTCCCACGCGATCCAAAACTTCGAATGGGCCGATGTATCTCGGACTAAGTTTACCACGAGTACCGAACCGGATTACCCCTTTTGTGGGTGATATCTTCAAAAATACATGATCACCTGATTTGAATTCCAAGGGTCTTCTATTTGTGTCAGCCCAACTCTTCTGTCGGCTCTGTGCTGCCCGGAGGTGATCTCTGATAACTCGGACCTTGTCTGTTGTCTGAACTAGAATGTCTGGTCCCATAAGTCTTCTTTCGCCGACTTCGTCCCAACATATCGGTGATCTGCATTTCCTGCCATACAATGCCTCATATGGTGCCATTTTGATACTGGCCTGATAGCTGTTATTATAAGAAAATTCCACCAAATGAATGTAGTCTTCCCATGACCCTTTAAATTCTATCATGCAGGCTCGTAACATGTCTTCAAGGATCTGGATAGTCCGTTCAGATTGTCCATCTGTCTGGGGGTGATATGAAGTACTGAATTTCAGACGAGTTCCTAAATTCTCTTGGAGACTTTCCCAGAAATGAGATCGGAATCTTGTATCTCTATCTGACACGATGCTAACTGGGACTCCATGTAAACGAACTATTTCTCTCATATATTTGTCTGCCAGAATTTCTGTTGACTGACCTACTCTGAATGGTAAGAAGTGAGCTGATTTTGTGAGACGGTCAACGATCACCCATACTGCATTGTTTCCCTTAGGACTGCGGGGTAGTGCTGTAACAAAATCCATGGTGATATGTTCCCACTTCCATTCGGGTATTGGTAAGGGCTGAAGGAATCCAGCTGTTCTCTGGTGTTCTATCTTTACCTGTTGGCAAACTAAGCACTTGGCCACATACTGGGCTATCTCCCTCTTCATAGCATTCCACCAAAACTTCTGTTTCAAATCTTGATACATCTTATTTCCTCCTGGGTGTATGGAATAAGCCGAACTATGTGTCTCTGCCAAAATTTTCTGTCGAACTTCTCCTTGGGGAACACAAATTCTATTACCAAAATATAAGGCATTATCCGAATGAATACGGAGGTCAGTTCTCAATCCAGCTTCTATCTGAGCTCTGAATTTCTGTAATCTGGGGTCTTCTTTCTGAGCTTCCTTAATCTCATCCATCAGGGTCGCTGGATCTGAAAGGTCATCAACTGTCCCGTTTTATCAATTCCTTGCACTATCATTAAGTCCAATTTTATGATATCCTGAATCAACTCCTTCTGTTGTGTGAGTCGTACTAGCATTCTATTTTCTGGCTTGCTGCTCAATGCATCTGGTACTGTGTTGACTTTGCCCGGATGATACTGTAAGTCTATGTCATAATCTGCCATCAATTCAAGCCACCGTCTCTGTCTCATGTTTAATTCCTTCTGCGTGAAAATATACTTCAGACTCTTGTGATCTGTGTAGATTAACACCTTGTCTCCCAGAAGATAATGTCTCCAGATCTTCAATGCGAATATCACTGCTGCCAATTCTAAGTCATGAGTTGGGTAATTCCGCTCATGTGGCTTCAGTTGCCTGGATGCATAAGCTATGACGTGACCATGCTGCATTAATACACACCCTAGGCCTTTCCCGGATGCATCACTGTATATAACCATCCCTCCTCTTCCTGAGGGAGTCTTCAAAACTGGAGCTGTAATGAGTCTTTCCTTTAATTGCTCAAATGCTGTGGCACATTCCTTGGTCCATATATATTTTTCTCCTTTCCGGGTGAGCTTTGTTAAGGGGGCTGCAATCTTAGAAAAATCTTGGACAAAGCGCCTGTAATATCCGGCTAATCCAATAAAACTCTTAATTTCTGTTACTGTCCTTGGAATTGGCCAGTCCTTTACTGCCTGAATTTACTAGGGTCTACTGAAATTCCTTCTTCTGAAATTATGTGTCCAAGGAAGGCCACACTATTTAACCAGAAATCACATTTGCTTTGCTTAGCATGAAGTTGTTCCTGTTGGAGAGTCTGTAACACTATCCTCAAGTGGTCTGCATGCTCTCTGTCGTTCTTCGAGTAGATCAAGATGTCATCTATGAAAACAACCACAAATTGATCCAAATATGATGAGAACACTCTGTTCATCAAATCCATGAAAACTGCAGGGGCATTGGTGACTCCGAAGGGCATAACTAGAAATTCATAATGGCCATAACGGGTCCTGAATGCTGTCTTTGGAATATCTTCTTTCTTTACCCTTAGCTGGTGATATCCTGATTGCAAATCCAACTTTGAAAATACTCGGGCTCCATGAAGCTGATCAAACAGATCATCAATTCTTGGTAAGGGGCACTTGTTCTTGATGGTAACTTTGTTTAGCTCTCTGTAGTCTATACACAACCGCTTACCACCGTCTTTCTTGTGGGCTAATAGCACTGGAGCTCCCCATGGTGAAGCACTAGGTCTAATTAATCCCTTATCCAAGTATTCTTGCAGCTGTTTCTTTAGAATCTCCAACTCAGTGGGTGCCATTCTGTATGGAGCTTTGGATATCGGAACTGTACCTGGAAGGGTATCGATAGAGAACTCAATTACCCTATCAGGTGGAAGTCCTGAGATCTCCTTAAATACTTCTGGAAACTCATTCCAAACTGGCACTCTCTTCTTCTGGATCTCACCAGCAGTCATCTGTGCTTTTCCTTTGGCAGGTTTGCGTTCTCCTTCAAATTGGAACTCAGGCTGAAGCGGTATTCTGAAAATAACTTTCTTGCTTCGGCAATCAATGACCGCATGGTATTTGCTGAGCCAAGTCATGCCTAAGATTAGGTCGTACCCTCTAGTATCCAGCACGAGCATATCCGCTGTTAATGTTCTGCCACACAGTTCCACCGGACAATCTACACAAACTCTATTAGAGATGACTACCCCGTTCCCGGAATACGTACTTAGTTGCGTATTCAGATTTTCCAATCGTATTTTTCGATTTACCTTCAGTATTGATTCTGTATTATGAATTCCTTATATGATTGTTTTGTCTTGGATTTGGATTCGTGGACTCGGAGTCAGTCCCAGTCCGAACCAGGAACCCGATTATAGTATATTACTCGATTTGGATATTCCGGTACTTAGATTTGACCGATTTTAGTTTTAAATATTATTTTCTAATATATTAGATTTTCTATGATTTTCTAGATTTTTCCTGAATTAAAATGAATTTCTTCAAAACCGGTGTCGGCCAGTGCCGCTGACCGATTCCCGGATTTTAATTCACAAACCACTTGGAATTTCTAGAAGGTCCTTTAGGTATTATTTCTTAGAATCACATTTCTTATCTAAATACTTTTTCTGAGGATTTTACGAATTTATGGATATTCCACCGGAGTCGGTAGATAACCGATTCCAGTATTTTATTTCACAAACAGCTAGGAATTTCTAGATGGTTCTTTAGACTTTAATTCTTAGAATCACATTTTCTACCTACATTCTTTTTCTGAGGATTTTATGATTTTATGAAAATTCCTTCGGAGTCGGTAGGTAACTGATTCCAGGATTTTTATCTTTAAAACTATAAAGTATTTCTTAAAACGGATTTCACTATGATACTTAGTATTATATTCTTGATTTTTGATAATTATTTCGGGTCGTCCGAGATACTTGATTTCGGGACGTATCCGGTATTTTCCCGAAAGATTTCCGCATCCACGACTCAATCCCGGGAATCCGTCACTTTCATTATTTTCATTTTCCTTTCCAAGAGAAATATCTTCTCATTTCAATATCTTTTCCATTTTTCCTTTTCCTTTTTCTTTTCTTCCTCCCTAAGCTTCCATTTTCCTCCACACACTTCCACCAATTCTCCACCACATAAACCTCCACCTCACCCCCTCACTTGGCAAGCCACCATTGGCCAAGAGAAACACCTCACTCCCCACTTTGCAATTAAACCCCTCTCATTTATTTAATTGCAACTCCCTTTACAAAATCCAAATCCTATATATACATTTCCTTTTCATTTCAATCCCTTTCTTTCATTTCTCTTCACCAAAAGCCAAACCCTAGCTTTCACCACCTCCATCTCCTTCATCTCCACCAAGGCAACCACCACCACTTCTCCAACCTAGCTTCATCTTCTTATTCCTTCATCACCATGGAAACCACCACCACAAGGTCAACAACACCAAAAGACTCCACCTTTCCTTTCATCATCAACCTCCATCACTTGGTGCCTTTTGGTGAGTAATTTCAATCACCAAGACTTGGTTATTTCTTAGCATGCTTAAGTTCACATATCATGTTCAATTATGCCATCAAAATCATATTTTTAGATCACCAAACACAACCACACAAAAATCTGATTTTTAGACCAACAGCAGCAGTTTTCAGGAGCCCGGTCGACCGACAGTCGACCGGCAGTCGACCGACGTGCACAGCGTGCACGCTGGGATAATCCGGTCGACCGGCAGTCGACCGGAAGTCGACCGACCAAACCTAGAGCTCACGGCCTTGTATCGGTCGACCGGCAGTCGACCGATCACTCGACCGACCTGTATTTTCGGTCGACCGGCAGTCGACCGACAGACGACCGTCCTGGCACTGTTAGTGTACCGGTCGACCGGCCATTGACCCCAGTCGACCGTTAGTCTGTTTTAGGCCAAAATCTGTTTTCCTGTGGAAAAGTCCTAATTCTTTAGAACCCTGTATTAGTCGACTTAGGGTATCTGTTAGTTGACTTAGGGCCACTATTAGTCGACTACCCCATTTCTCCTAGTCGACCAACTTCTTTATTAGTCGACCACCTATTCCACCTAGACGACTAACCTTGACTATCTGTTATAATTGATTCCCTTCTTGAAACTGAACCCTACCCTCTAGACTTACATCACATATAGGTATCACTTGACTTGTCACTTGACAAACATCGTCTTCTATTCTTTCTCTCTCTCATCTTCACTCTACATATTTATATCACAGGTTATGGCGCATCCCGAACTTCAGTGGATTACGGATATTTCGGTATATTGGTGACTCAGGCGAGTGTTCTCACTCGCTACCCTCTTGCTTCTCATTCCATTGATTATGATAGTATTCTCGCCCTAGTCTTCATGTATTGTATTTCATGCTTTATATCTTTTATTGCTTTATGCTATGCGTGGCCGACCCTTCGTGGTCGTTGGACTTGTTGGACTTTGGGTCATTGCTTTTATGTTACCACTTGCCATACCATTACTTCAGACTAGTTAGTTGCATGCTTCCTTTTAACACATGTATATCACCTGACCATCTAGTGTGTTATTACCTGACCACCTGCCATGCTACTATTTGGCAAGACCCTATTGGTATGACCTGACTTACCCAGACTATTATCAATCTCTTGACATAACTTGCCGCCTGATTATTATCCATCTCTTGTTATGTTTGGTTGTTTACTAAATATCATCACCCTGTCATGCTATCACTTGACACCCAGCATGATGTACTTGACTTGTGATTATCACCTTTACGGGAACTTTACTTTATTATCCTGTATCATGATCAGTGACTTGTATTCCTGCTTTACATGCAGTGACCTGACTATATGTATTTGTATACTCCTGATTCCTGATCATGTCTATTTCCTGTTTTTCCCGTAAAGTGATAATTAAACTATTGAATCTTAAAATGGACCAACTTGTATTGGGTCGGGGGAAACATGCGGATATCGATATGTGTTCGTGTTTACAGTGGCTTTAGGTTGTGCACTATATTTCCGGTCTGACCTGTGGTACTCCAGGGGACCGAGGGGAGAGCTGGCTCCCTTATTCCTGGCTTCATTATTATAAGGGCATACATAAGTCCCTCCTGATAGGCCTCGCGGCTGGCTTCCGTTTCCATGCAACGGAACAATCCTGGACCGTGGTCCCGGTATGCACGGGACCCACTGTAAACATAGTTCGTTGATACCCCCGCTAGTTTCCAATAACAACCTCGACTTTCTTATATATGGATGTATGTGAGTTGGGATATATACCGAGACACATACCTAGATATATGGGTTAGACGAGTAATAATAAAGTGTCATAATAACCGCTCTTTAAGTTGTAAGTAGAGGTATGTGGAATGGGACGCATACCAAAGCCTGCAACTTAAACGGCTATGAATCTGTGATGTGCCTTACCGTATTTGCTTTTCCGGACTTTATATCGGATTTCCTGTTTTATGAGTATTATGTTATAACTACCTGGTAGCTCGGATTGGTTTTATTCGGATTTCCTGTTTTATGATTATCCTGCCATATCTATTCATACCTGCTCTAACCTATCTGCCTCCTGAGTATTTCCTACTTGATATCACTTGATATATGCATTATTGTGCTCACCCTGCTTCACCACTTGGTTTTGCTTCACCACTCGCCTGGGAGTATCATTTGACTCCCCTGGATTCTCACGTCCAGGTCTTGGAGCTTGGAGCGAGTGGATTTACCCCTTCGCTGATCAGAGTGGCGCAGCAGTAGCGTGGATCTCCAGCCGACCGTCCTGAGCCACATCCTTCCAGGCCCCTGTGAGTCCCTCGAGTTTCCTCCTAGCAAACTCGTGAGTACTCTTTTCTATTCATACTTGTACATTTCCTTGTCTACTTGTATGTGAGTACCTTTGTACTGTTCATATCTATGTATCTGTTGTACTCCTTTGTACTGTCCCTTTATGTATATTCCTTGTACTCTCGCATTTGCGCATATCTGTGATGTATTATTATTGTAATATTCATCACCTCTGGTGATAACTCTGTGATTGTATATATATATGTGTTGGAATGTATAATGCACCACTGCTTCCGTACTCTGATTCTTGTCTGTACTGATGCTTAGCGTATATACGGGAAGGTACTTCGGACTTACGTATATACGTTGCAGTGACGTCCCCGTATCGCCGGGATCGGGGCGTTACAGATGTTACAGTGACCACCAGTCATGAACCTTTTGTTTGACACAATTTTATGGCTCGATCTTTCCGGATAACCAACGGAGTTTTTATAATAACTTTCATTCTACGTATAGGAATAGAACGAGGAAAGATTTATTAGAAACTAGACTCCACTACCTTTCCAATGACCTATTACATGATAGGTTTTGATTAACCAAACTGCTCCAGAAATTCAAAAACCTATCAGCTGTGCTGAATTCTGCAGCATGACAGTTTTGACCAACCTTCAATGTTTCAGTCATAGCTTAAGTTACAGATATCCGATGAGGGTATGGTATGAACCGTTGGAAAGTAGACTCGATTATCTTTCCAACGGTATAAAATATGATACCATTAAATCCCAACATACTGCTGATCTGCACTTAAATTTACAGATTATGATCCTGAACAAATCCTGCACCTATAAGGGGTATTCTCTATTCACTCAAAATAATTAATTTATTCTGAAACTTTTAAAAGAAAATATGGGGGATTCGTAAATTGGGGATTCCCTTAGATGACACAAATTGATCATTATATGTGCCTTAAAATTTCTCCAAATTTGAAAATTGAAAACTAGATAAGCTTGATCAAATTAAGGTCTCCTCCACTACATTATTACTACTATAGAAATCTTTCACCTTCCATTAATTAATAAGTACAATCGAATTAACCCATTAATAGCAAGCCTAAAATCATACCTTAACATGCAACCTCCTTACCCATCATTTAGGTGCAAATTAAATTTTCTCATAAATTTAGAGATCAAGGTTTGATCATTACATGCATTGCCAAGGGATTTCAAGGAATATATACACATGACTAGCTCAAGGGAAACAATTCTACTCAAATCAAGGATCAAGATCTAGGGATAAAAATAAAAATTGATTGAATTTGAGGAATGAGAAAAAGGGAAACCCCACTCACCGCCGAAATTTCCGAAGTCCGGCCGCCCTAGCCGGCCGCCGCCGTCGCTGCCGCGGCCCTGGCTGCCGCTGGCCGCGCCTCCGGTCGCGCGTGGCCGCGGCCGGCCGCGCCCTGGCCGCGCCTCCTTGGCCACCCGCGCGAGAGAGAGAGAGGGGGGGGAAAACTGCGTGAGGGAGAGAGAGAGATTTGGGGGAGAAAATAAACTTATTTCTCTCCCTTACCTATTATAAATAATTATCTATATATATTATACTTGCCTTATTTGCCACTTGTCATCATAAGATCCTCTCCAATTGCCACCTCTCCTACACAAATCTCAATTAAATCTCTACCCTCCACTTCACTCTTTAAATCCCTAGTTCTCATCTCCACCCTACATTATAAAATAAAACTTTATTTCCACTTATATAGTTTGTATCTTTCCATGAAATACCATTATACACATAAACATATACAATACATTCTTGTATACATCACCAATATTATTATCACTATTACATATAAATATTTTTAACATGCATAGCTATTTAAATACTTCCAATTAATTCATTTCAAATTTCCCTGATAAATTTCCAAATTTATTATCACATAAATATAACCAAATTAAAATTCCTGATATTCTTTATAATCTCAATACTCAAGGAATATAGTATTAAATCAGGGTTGAAAAATTTGGGGTGTTACACAAATTGTTACATGTAAAACCATAGGGTCACCCGTACTACATCACTTGTACAGTTGCACTTGAGTTCTACCATCAATAACATCCAAAAAAAACTATAGTGAAGTATTCCACTTAAATGTGAATCCATATTAAAACTGAAATTTGAAAGTTTGTTGTTTATAAAACTGCAAATTAGAATGCCTCCAAGATCCAAAATTCAAAGCTACAGGGGTCTTTATGAAAACCATCTCTTATTTTATTTTATTTTAGGTGTTGCGTTTTTTGAAAAATATTTAATTAAATTAGAAGAAGAGGGATCCTAGTTATTTCGCCCTGCTTGCCAGTGGCCGTTGCTTTGAACGGGCGGAAATGGCGCTCTCCGGTGAGTCCGAAATACTCCCCATTTCTAATTTTTTTATTTTTATTTTTTCTATTTTTTCCCTCACTACCTCTCATTTTCTCCTCATTCATTTTCTTCATCACTATTATAACTATTACTAATAATTGTCAATTATTCTCCCATTACTCTCGAATCCCTTTCAGCGGCAGCCCGGATCCGCCGCCGATCTCTCTGCAAATCCCCAAATTTAGGGTTTCATCCTCCATTCTCGTTGCTCCGATGATTTCTCTTTGCCAATTTCATGGATTTCTCTCGATTACCCCACCTCATTGCATCCTCTGTGTCTGATCGAATTGTGTCTTCTCTCTTTTTCTGAGTTAGGGTTTCGTCATTGGGATGATGAAGGCCGGAGTTTGATTGCTTGACAGCTAAATATTCCTCCTTTTTGTTTCGGGATGAGGAATCGGAATAAAGATAGGATTTTATGTTGTTTGAGATCTAAAGCTCTGCTAATCTGCACGCAGTTTTATTGGGAGAAGGCAGGAGCTTGGGTCATTGTGAGCAGTGATGGATTCGGCGAGGAGTTGGTTTAATAAGTTCCAGCCTAGAGAGAAATCTACGAGCAAGAAGAAGGAAGAAGGGAAGGAGGGTGTAAAACCACCAATAGCCGATGAGGCGCTTTCAACTGCTACGAAGCAGAGAGTTGCTGCTGCGAAGCAGTATATCGAGAACCACTACAAGGAGCAGATGAAGAACTTGCAGGAACGCAAGGAACGGTAATGCATTTTTGGAACTTTACCTTTATTCACCAGTTACGTGATTTGATATTATTGGGTATGTTGTAGAGTAACCTTATTGATTTGATTGAAAATAATGATCAATGAATTTCATAAAAAGTTGGCATGCCACGGTTGGTGAAAATGGCACTAGTGAGTGTTGGAATGTTGCATGCTGTTTGTGGCATAAAGTGCAAGAAATTTTGAGTATATTAGTTTGTCTTGTGTTGCATAAAGTGCAAGAAATTTTAGTTGTAGATTAGCTAGTAGATTAGGACATGATTTGGAGAAAGGGTGGCGACAGTGAGATCGGAGAAATATCACCTTTGGAATTTTGAAAAGTTTAGAATACTACTAATTTCTACACTAATGGATTGTCTCACATCTAACAATACAAACATGGATTTGCTGCGATGCTAAATTCAGTGCACCACATATTACCTCATTAGTAGATTAACGCACAGATCGTGATGACAAAGTTGGAGGTTCAATTATAACAACAAATTTTTAACATGGAGCTTTGCCATGTGCAAATAGCATTCCTGGGCATCTAACTCCTCTTAAAGTGCATGCATCTATTTTAATAACTTGGGCATATGTATTTTCTTTTAGTAAGCCAACAGATATTGTGACATGGATTTTAAATGATAGGACATGATTTGGAGAAAGGGTGGCGATAGTGAGATTGGAGAAATATCACCTTTGGAATTTTGAAAAGTTTAGAATACTACAAATTTCTACACTAATAGATTGCCTCTCAAATCTAACAATACAAACATGGAGACTTTTGCTGTGATGCTAAATTCAGTGCACCACGTATTACCTCATTAGTAGATTCAAGCACAGATCATGATGACAAGGTTGGAGGATCAATTATAACAACAATTTTTTAACATGGAGCTTTGCCATGTGCCAATAGCATTCCTGGGCATCTAAACTCCTCTTAAAGTGCATGCATCTATTTTAATAACTAGGGAATATGTATTTTCTTTTAGTAAGCCAACAGATATTGTGACATGGATATCAAACGATAGGACATGATTTGGAGAAAGGGTGGCAATAGTGAGATTGGAGAAATATTACCTTTGGAATTTTGAAAAGTTTAGAATACTACAAATTTCTACGCTAATAGATTGTCTCACATCTAACAGTACAAACATGGAGATTTTTGTTGTGATGCTAAATTCAGTGCACCAAATATTACCTCATTAGTAGATTCAAGCACAGATCATGATGACAAAGTTGGAGGATCAATTATAACAACAATTTTTTAACATGGAGCTTTACCATGTGCCAATAGCATTCCTGGGCATCTAAACACCTCTTAAAGTGCATGCATTTATTTTAATAACTAGGGCATCTGTATTTCCTGTTAGTAAGCCAACATATATCGTGACATGGGTATCAAATGATAGGACAATGAGAACTGAAGATACGAGTATGCGGCTATCTTCCCATCAGAACCTATGTGGGTAGCCTTTTTGGCATCTGATTTATTTTTAGAACGCTTGGAATGTTTCTGTCAATCTTTTTGTTTTTTCTTTGTCCAAACAAATGCCAGATCCGGGCTCTTATTATGTAAATAGATTGTGATCACTTAAACCTTACGAAGCATATCTCTTGATTCCATTGAAGTGAAATGTCAAGTTTTCAGTAGTCTGAACTATATTTTTGTGGATTTGATTCAAATATTCTTAAAATTTAGGCTATCAGGCAACCTATAATTAAATTAGACAAGGTTATGCGACCTTCTCAATGACTGGTTACATGTGTTAATTGATAAGCATCCATCAAGTAATGCCTCTAGATTTGACTGCACATCTATACTTAAATTTCATAGTTTGTACTGCATAATTCATTAAGAAAGCCAACCAGTCACCAATAACATGGTCTAGAGTCTAGACAATATTGCGTGGGCATGAATTTTGTACATCCACTTGTCCCTTTATGGAATTTTATAATGGGTCATCATCTCCAGCCTAAAGTTCCACCTTTTCTAAAATGTCTCATGTTTATGCCTAATATTCACATTTTAATCCAAAGAAATGATAGCTGGACATGTTAATGAGAATATGTATGAAGGTTTCCTTGACCAGTTTCCTAGTTATGATAAATATTTTCCATGCTATCATTTTTTGGAGGAAGGAATCATCCAAGTTGCAATATTTCTGTTAGAACTTAGAAGAGCTGGAATTTCTCAGTTAATATCTCAGTTATGTTTCACTTTTATGCATATAAGAGTGAAAAATCAGTTTAAATTGCTAACCTATTTTTTGTAGATGCAAAGGTCCTATGGATGGTCTAAATTAGATTTGAGGCACAAGGATGTATCCATAGACTGCTTCATTTTATTTTAGCACTGTGAATTTATCTTGATAATCATTCTGCCTTCTGTGGATACTGATTTTGTTTCCATGCCTCATAGACATGTATGGGAAGTTTAATTTATATTCTTGTAAGCTTGTTTTACACTATTTACCCCTTATCAGCACATATATATTATGGAAAGTAGTTGCTGTTACAATGTAATTAAAAAGTGACATTTTTTTTTGAAACAGACGATGCATTTTGGAGAAGGAGTTAGCTGATGCTGATGTGTCTGAAGAAGAGCAGAATAATATTCTCAAACATTTGGAGAAAAAGGAAACAGAATATATGCGCATACAGAGGCATAAGATGGGAGTTGATGACTTTGAATTGCTAACAATGATAGGAAAGGGTGCATTTGGTGAGGTATATTTTCTCCACAAGTGTTTCTAAGCTTTTAGTCTTGTGTAGACTCAGTCTTCTTGTATTAAAGAATTCTGTGTTCAATCAATCTGTTTCCTCCAAAAATTGATGCATTTTCAAAGTAGTTATTATTTATTGGTGTATAAGAAGAAGAAACTGAAGGTTTTTCTTTCATATTAGACCCCACCCAATTTAGCCCTAATTTGATATTAGACCCCCAAATCTTAATATTTTGAATTAGACCCCTTGGGCATGTAATTTAAAATATAGAAGGGATTTGGAGGTAATTTCTAATAAAAAATGATCCAATTTCAAATAACTTAGACGAATTGGGGATCTAATTTCAAACTGTTCCTAATTTCAAATAACTTAGATCTCATGAGGAAAAGTGTTTCCTCTGAGCTTAATGGTATTCCCTTGTTGGAAGTACTCTCACCCTGATTGTTATATTTATATGCGAGGAAATCCAAGTCCAATTTTGAAGCTTGTCCTTGCATTATGTTCTGCAACTGTCACTTGTTGTTTGACTTATATATGTTTTCTTGTTTTCAATACATGATATTTTTATTTGAATATTAAGCTTGACCTATCTTGATTTTGTAGTGCAGGTTAGGATCTGCAAGGAGAAGACATCTGGTAATGTATATGCTATGAAGAAACTTAAGAAATCAGAGATGCTACGTCGAGGCCAGGTGAGCACGTTAGAGCTGAAAGAAATCTTCTTGCTGAAGTCGATAGCAACTGTATTGTGAAGCTTTATTGTTCTTTTCAAGACAACGAGTTCTTGTACCTCATTATGGAATATCTACCTGGTGGGGACATGATGACGTTACTTATGCGAAAGGATACATTGACTGAGGATGAGGCTAGATTCTATATTGGAGAGGCAGTCCTGGCCATTGAATCCATTCACAAACACAACTACATTCACAGGTTTGTTGAATGAATAATGCATTTGTTGTAGAGATTTCTTCTTTGCTCTATTATAAGCAGGGCTTTCTGGTGATGTTTACAGAGATATCAAGCCTGACAATCTGTTACTAGACAAATATGGCCACCTAAAGCTCTCAGATTTTGGATTATGTAAACCATTAGACTGCAGTAACTTTCCAAATCTTAATGAAGCTCAAGGGAAGAATGGTGGAGGCCTACAAAATGATGGAATGCCTGCTCCACCAAACCGTTCACAGCAGGAACAGCTAGAGCACTGGCAAAAGAACAGAAGAACACTGGTAATTACTTTATCCAGTTTACACTGTCTTCCTAATATTGGGCATCATGTTTTTCATAATACTTATGTATCATGCTTTTACTAGATTTTGCTGCAGTGATGGTGATCTGACTTTGTTGGCTTGATGGAGTAGAAACCTTTGTCACTTCTACCTGTTATCTTGCTATTATGTATTACATAATTGAAAATCCATTAGTTATGCTATTCCAGTATTGCAATAAATTCTTGTGTGCATATAATTTCCTACTGATCTCATGTATTCATTTAAGAAATTGCATTAGTGTTTTTCAGCTTGTCGGTAAAGGTATGTAGATATCTGTGTTTACTATGGAACTAAACACAATTGTGCTTCCAACATGTTATTAGGTTACCCCTGTAGTTATTCTTGTTTGCCTAAGCCTATTGTTGCTTGGAAAATTTACAGGCCTACTCAACTGTCGGTACACCTGACTATATTGCTCCTGAAGTCTTACTGAAGAAAGGTTATGGGATGGAATGTGATTGGTAAATATTATTTTTGGATTTCTTTCAAAGAATAATGTTTTTGACATTTCCTAGTCAATAAGTGTGTACTTCTGCATTTAACCGTTTTTCTGGATTAGGTGGTCACTTGGTGCTATTATGTACGAAATGCTTGTGGGTTATCCTCCTTTTTATTCTGATGAACCAATGACAACATGCAGGAAGGTACTTTTGTACATTTGTTGTAGAACCTGATCTTTTTTCTTCCCCAACTATCTAGGATAGATTGCAGTTAATTGTTGGTTGAAGAAACTAAAAGGTGGAAGATGTATACTGGGTATATTTTATAGCATGAGCATTAACCTAGTCATGTTCATTTTGGGCGTGTTTGTTTCGCCGCAAAACGCCGCAAAACGCAAGTCGTAAAACTTCTTTTCCATTTTCCGTTGTTTGTTTCGCTGAAAAACAAGTTGCAAAATGCAACTCTTCTTTTCCCATTTGCAGTTGCTACAGTTAAATTTGTGGTCATGTAAATCTCACTTTACACTCATATTTTCCCACTTGCAGTGCTACAGTTAATTTTGTGGTCATGTAACTCTCACTTGTGGTACACTTACAGTTCAAAACAGTTACTTGATAATCAATATATAATTTAATATTATTAAATATTTAATGTTTTAAACAGTATTCAATTTCTTATTTAATTATTTAATTATTTTATATTTTTAATCTTTATTTTTTATTGTTTTTAATATTGTTTTAATATTTAATATTTTACTATTTTAATTTAATATTTTATTTAATAATTTATTATTTTATTAATACTTAATCCATTTTTATTATTTTATTTAGAGTTAATATTTTATTAATATAACAATATTATACTTTAATATAAAATATATATATTTAATTATTTATTTTTAATATAAAAAATTACTTTATTAATATCATAATATATTTTATTATTATATTAATATTTTATTATGTTAATATTGTAATAATAATTCAGTATAATAATACTATAATGATAATTTATTATTAAATTATAATTATATTTTACTTTATTAATTTTATATTTCTATAATATTAAATAATATTATAATAAAATTTATATTATAATAATTTTCAAGTATTTTTAATATTATAATATTATTACTATATTTTATTATTTTTGTAAGATTTTTTAATATTTATATTTTATTAGTATTCTTAAAATTTTATTAATGTTCTCTAGATTTTCTTAAAATTTTATATTATTTATTTAGTTAATATTTTAGTAATATTTTACTATTTATACTAATATTATTAATATTATTGTTATAAATAAAATATTAAGATTATTAATTTTTATCTCAAATTTATTAATACAATTTAATTTGCAATAGTAGATTTAATTTAATAGTATTTATAATATTTAAATCACTGCTACAGTTAATTTGTGGTCAACTTTCCACTTACACTTTACATTACCAACCAAACACCGTAAAACACAATATACTTTACCATTTACACTTTCACTTTATTAACCAAACACCGTAAAACACAATATACTTTCCATTTACACTTCACTTTATCAACCAAACACCGTAAAACACAATATATTTTCTCTGCTACAGTTCACTTTTTCCATTCTCATTTTACGACTTACGACTTGCGACTTGCGACGTTTTGCAACGAAACAAACAGGCTCTTTATGGTAGTAGTTTAAAATTTTTGTTTCAAATGATACTGAAGATTAAGAAGATTAAACCTAGAGTGTCGCTGAGATATTGCACATCCGGATCACAGCTTATGATCCGACGGTGTAAAAAAGGTAGGGTTAAAATTTTGCGAAATAACCCTTTTATTTTCTAACTACCTTGATAAAAAATCAAAGAAAATAAATCACACGTATCTCTCACATATCTGTAAAAAAGGTAGGGTTAAAATTTTGCGAAATAACCTTTTATTTTTTAATTATCTTATAAAAAATCAAAAAAAATAAATCACACGTATCTCTCACATATCTCTCTTCCGTATCTCTCAAGCAGCTTCTTTACTCTCCTTCTGCTCCTTCATAAACCGTAACTTAAGAAACCCTTCACTCCTCTCGAAAACCCTAATACACCTGAGAAAAAAATAAAAGAAACAATCCTAACAGGCCACTCTCTAGAAATGAATTGCAATTTCGAGCTATTTGATTTGATAATAAATCTTCAGATTGATGGCTGCCTTGGTTCTCAGCTAATCATGTTGGAAAATTCAGTTGACATGCTAGCCATAAGAAAATCATAGGAGAAATATTTGGCCTCTGCCAACGGCGCTACCTGGAGACCTTCCACTCATGTTTCAAGGAAATGGAGCCATGAAAGTTTACTTTTATCCTGGAAAATTATATGAGATAAGGGATTCCTTGTTCACTGGATGGCAATCTTCTGTCCACGATTTGCCATATAATTTTGGTTCACTCAAGCAATTTTTCATTGATATGGCATCCAGATGGTAAAAAATTGGCCGAGTTTTGAGTCAAAACAAGTCTTGTCCTCACAGAATTATGAAAATAATTGACAAATAATACAAAATTCATTACTATTGAATCCTAATGAGAAAAGTATATAGGATACATAACCAGATTTGTTTACAATAAGATTACTATAAGCATAAAGAGGGAAACATCAAAGGAGAAAAAAAGAAGGCCTTTTTCTTTATTTTTTTTTAAAATGATATTCACTTGAATTGATCATGTGCCCATGCCTTTACTGAGGTGAAAGAGTGCCTTCAACACGCATGCATACAACTAATTGTGTGCTTAATCCACTGGGCCTGAAATCACCAGTAGCTGCCTCTATTTCTAGCATTTCAACAATCAGAAATATCTTTCTTTGTTGAATTTTTGTTTTCAACAACATTATAAGAAAAAAAAAACAAAGTTGTAGCTAACGATATCTCTGGGCATTTATTTGAAAGCTTGAGTAGTATCAGAGACTCGATCTGATTAATAAATAAATCAAATTACACCAATTTGAGTTGGTTGAAAAATGGGTTCAGGGTGAACGCGAAAGGCGGAGAGGGAAGAAGAAGAGAGAAGTGAATCAAGTTGTTGGAGGGAGATAAATCATGGGGCTGAAATCTAAGGGCCTCAACATCAGTCACATAAATAGGTTGATATGCACAGAGGAGGATACAGAAGAGGGGAAAAAGAGAACGAAACAAATAAAGAAGGAACACGCAAGAGGAAAGAGATAGATCAATTAATTTGTAGCATAAATTTAATCAGGGTTATTTCTGCGAAATATCTACTCTTAATAAATGAGCCATTAGATCATAAGTTGTGATCCTGATGTGCGACACCTTAGTGACACTTAGCCAAGCCAAGAGGCTAGAATGACAGACTAGCCCCCGTTTTCTCAGATACACACACGCACGCAATATATATACACACACATACACACACACACACACACACATACATACATAGATATATGTATATGTGTGTGTGTGTGTTTTAGATAGATAGACAGACTTGGCTACTTTCGGAAAGATTCGCTATGACATTCAAATACAATATCCACTCTGTTGAAGTTGATCTATATTATTTAAAATAATTAAAAATTAAAAATTATGCATTTTATAATTTTCTTGTCCATGCATCAAGTAAGCACAAAATGAATGACAAAAAATAGCATATTACTTAGATGTATCACTTTAGATATATAAATTGTTGATCTAATTATTTGATCATGATTTAAACATTTAAAAACCATCATACACCAACTTTTGTTAGGTTTCAAATATTCTACACCGTTAAATTAACCAACTCAATATTTCGTTCGTTCATTTTGCGCTATCTTGATTAATAAGCAAAAAGTATTCAAAATACTTGAATTTTTGTTTTTAAGTATTCTTAACAATGTAGATCAAGTCCAATAGAGTGGATCTTGGATTTGAATGTCGTAGCGTTGAATTTGGGTGGAAATGATTCATGCTCAAATCCTTCCGAAAGTAGCCAAGTCTATCTCTATACATATATATGGAAAATAAATAGTATAAAGCAAAATTGTACCTCTAGATAACGCCATGCAGCTCTATGAAGAGGTGCTTGCATTCGCTCTAATCTATGTTCTCACTGAAGATGGTGTTGAGGTCAATGGCTATGTCATATATTCAGATCGTTATCCTCAGGTTGCATAATTGCATCGTCTTTATTGATTTTTCTGCGTATCTATGTTTTTCCACCTCAAGATTAGGAGGATAAAGACAACAAGCAAGTGTATGGAAAGCAATGCTATTCTCCATCAGCAGGAGAGGAGCTTTACACACTGAAGCTTGATTAGAAAAGAAGTTGATAAAGAAGAAGATGGTGTGGAAATTGAGATCGAAAGATTTGCAATCCACACACATCTCCTTTACTATCACCACCATCACGTATGGCACCTGCAACTGCTTCTTCTACTTTTATTATTTTTTTTATTATGATCTATAAACACATATACATGGGGGGGGGTGAAGAACAAGGATATTTTGGTTTCAGAGACGAGAAGAGGGAGAAGTTGAAGCTGAGGAAGATGATGGAGTGTGGTTATTATCCCTTAACATTGCCAAGGCATTTTATATTTAGCCTTGCATAATTGCATATTTATATGCTCTCTCGTGTGGGTGAGGGCGAGGAGGGAGGGGGAGATGGTTGACAAGTTGAAGAGGAATAAGAAAACCGGAGATATAGGATAATGCAAGAGGGAAAAATCTGTGGCTGAGGATGATGGAGAAGAGTTTTTCTTCTCTTGACCTGACCTAGGCATTTTATATCAAACCTTAGACTTGTAAATATTGGTGAGTTTAAAATGATAACATACACATAAACGAATCGTACTTTTATATATTATCCTGTTGGTGTCTAATTGGATCAGGCTGGTTATGTTTCCGCTTTTTCCAGCTTAGTATCTTCAAACTCATGCCTAATTTAATCAGGTGGCTACAATAATTTCATAACACTAGCAAAGACAGGTGAATAGATCTGTTGGGAAGGTCAAATCGTGGGGATGTAACTTATGTTTTAGAGTCCCATTGAATTTCCATCAACACCTTTTCCTTCCAAAATCTCTGCCTCATGGTGGTTGACTTCCTCAGTACTTGATTATCGAGATCTTAGTCTATATCTCATGCCTTGCACCCTAGGCCTTGTATATTTTTTAGAGATACTAAAATTAATATGAAGGAAAAAGTTGGGTGACGGGGGGCTGATTGCAGGCAAAATACTTGGTACAATTTTTTAGTGTTTTAACTAGAAACCCTCGTAGTTTCTTAGAACTGTGTACCACCAACATAGTCTACGATGCTGAATGGCATATTTCTACAAGGAACATATGCCATCCAATATTGTCATCCTTACATAAGTATTCTATGTATTGTAGAGTACATGTCTTCAATTATCACTCGTGGTTAGGTTTTTTTGGCCACTTCTCAAGACTTCCAACTTTCAAATGTCTTCTGCATTAGTGCTAATCCAATGTCCATGTGCATAAATTTATAAACAGAGTACCCCAGCTCACAACAAAAGTTGTTTTGTTGGCCATTCATTGTTAGCTACTCATGATGAACCTTGTCATTGTAACATTAATGACCTGCTTATTGATGAATCAGTTGTGAATATTGTACCCTTATCCTTCATATTTCATTTTCATGTTTTTTTAACAATTTTCTAGAAAGGCCTGTAAGCTTCTTGTTGGGTGACTTAACACACCTTTAATAGAAACATCAAACATCTTTGACTAGGAAACTATTGAGGGCCTCACTAAGTTTTTCATTACCTCGAGATGAATGTGCACCAAAAGTTGTGTTCTTGAAAGTTATTTCTTGAGTCCTACTTTGATTGAGATGAGATGCATCAGTCTAAAATGGTGAGTGTCGGCTGACAAACCTGTAGATAACCATCCCTACAGACCGGGCTTTATATAAGACTCTCTGTTAACTAGCATTCCAAACAGTGTGTGGCCGTGTAAATGATGCGGCCTCTGACCACATGCACACTTCATTATGCGCTCCAAAAGAGAGTACACCTTGTGGATGGGGTTTATATGGTTTATGCTATCACACATGTAGGTCTATGCAGTCACATTCATTGATTTTATGTCTTGATGATGATAATTGACAATGAATATGTGTTTATGTACTTGTTTTTCTTACAAATGCTAAGTAGTAGATGAATCAAAATTGTTGAATGGAAATATATTATTAAGTAGTGATTACGTGTTTATGCTTTCTTCATTAAATTGTCCAATAATTTAAGTTGGAGATTCCACTTTCATGAATTTTTTTTTAATTTGATACTTTGATTGATTTGTTCACATATTTTACTGATATTTTCTTTATTCTATTCGCATGTAAGTTCTCTAACTTACATTTATTAACTAGAAATTAGATGTTGTGTTAATATGATTATAAGAAGAGACAAGTCCTTCATCTTCCCTTTTTTAACCTACACTATTCACGTTGTTTGTGATTTTGTTATTATATTGAGAGGTTAATATTGTGTATGGAGTTTATTTATTTACTTGTTTCACTGGTACAATAGTTTAAATTGTTCATATTCACAATTGACAGGTTTATTCAGTTTTAAGGAACTTTTAAGATCTTATAATGTTTTTTTTATTTTTATACTTTTAGGTACTTTCAACATTATATATATTTATTTAAAATATGTATGTAATTATATATAATAAAATATTAAAACTTCAGTTTCACGCAATTCCGCATAAATCGTTAAATCAACGCATAAACTGATTGTGCGTTATGTATTGCTAGAAGGCATGCATAATGAAACTGTATTTTAGAACACTTGTTCAAATAGCGTTTAGCTTGAGCTAAACCACTAAACTGATATTCTTTAAGCAAAATTTAAGAAATAACATAGTTTACAACATTTCTATAGATTTATATGAAAATGGAAATACATAATCAAATCATGATCATCAACATCATATATGCCTTTTACTCTGGTTGGCTTTCCCTTACAGTCAATTTTCTCTTTCTTGACTCATGATCAACTTGCCTCAGCGGTTAGAGTATCACTGTCATATGGCAAGGCAGCAATAGTCATTGATTCAAGTACAATAGTCGGTAACACCACTGAAACCCCTGCTTTTGCCAGCATTACAGTAAGCACAAACTGGCATCAAGGGGTTTTAATATTCAGAAATTCAACTAGTAGCCTTACTGAGCCAAAAACATCATAAAATTTCCTCGCCATCAACACCAAATAACTAGTTTTACTGACCATATCCATAAAGATAATAATAAATAATTGTTGATAATACTCATTAATTTTACACGTTCAAAAGTTCACATGGTATTTACGAAAGTTAGTGAAGATTACATCAATCAGGAATTGCTCATAAACAGCAGCGCATGTATTGGACTTAGCAGATAGGGTCCAGTCATGAAAAATTACTAAAGAAAAGATATATCAGTTATTCCAGATATTTTGCAATTATCATAGAGCGTTATTGCGTCCGGTATATAAAGAATGATCCATACTGTAGAGTATAAAAAGAATATCTATTTTTTTATGACTATTAATTTCTTCCGTTCAGAATTTCACTTATGCATGTTTTTGATTGATTCATATAGATAGTGAATTGGAGATCACATTTGAAATTTCCTGAAGAAGCTAGATTATCTCCAGAAGCTAAAGATCTGTCAGTAAACTTTTATGCAATGTTGACCAGAGGCTTGGCACAAACGGTGCTACTGAAATAAAGGTTTCATGTTTCTCAAATTAACATCTAGACTTAAAGTTTGTTACATTTGAAATCTTTTCTAAAGTTGCTCTGTTAATTTTAGGATCATCCTTGGTTTGAAGGCGTCGAATGGGACCAATTATATCAAATGGAGGCTGCATTTATACCTGAGGTCAAGGATGAACTAGATACCCAAAATTTTGAAAAGTTTGATGAGGTACAAATGTCAATAAAGTGGTTTGCTTGCTAGTGGAATAAAAGGTTCATCATTTATCATTTCTGTGACTTTATATGTTTATGAGTGCAGGCTGAAAGCCAAGCTCAAGCTTCATCGAGATCAGGTCCTTGGAGAAAGGTAAAACATGTAACTCTCAGTTGCTGGACTTTTTCCTTCTTATAAAAAAGTTAACTTGTCTGATTTCTTCTTCCTATGCTCAAAATAATTTTTTCTATGTTTATTTATGCAACAAAAATATGAATTTTTAGATTATAATAGTGTGATGTAACTGTATGTTTGGGATAGGGTTGTAGCCCCTAATGCAAGTTTAACCTCTTTATCCATTTACAAATTTTTTATACATTACATACCAGACTTTGGAATATAGTCCTTTCATTAAAATTGCATGAATGTTTTGCACAGCAATAATGATCCTATTTGACCTTTTTCTCAGCTTTCCTTGTTAACTTAGAGAAAGCCAATAAGAAGTCTATCTCAAACCAACTAGATTTATCATGCTATGGTGCTTAGGTAAGCGGTGCCAAGTGTCATGGCCTTAGCATTGAATTTGCAATCTCAATTTATTAGAATATATTCTCACCTGAATTTTCTTAGATGATTGACCTACCAGGGGTGTCGAGTGTCATGGCCTTAGCATTGAATTCACAAACTCAGTTTATTAGGTTATCATTCACGTAGTAGTTAATTAACCAAACTAACTATGCCTACTATTTCTTTCTGTAGATTTTCAGGATTTTGCTTGAGAACGAGGGAATGTCTGTGCTTATCATTTTGCTTTCTACTTTTGATTTTCATGATTTTATTTGAGAATTAGGAGAAACCCCAAGGCATATTGCACCAAAAATATTTTTGATTTTTTGGTGAAATTCATGCATATGTCCATGGGTCAATGAAGGATGTGCAAACCATGCACAATCATCAAATACATGGGCCTAATTTGAAGACAAAGTAAGTACTGTGCAAGTTTATTTCTAAGAGATGTGAATTGATTGATCTTATCTCATGACTTCTTACATATATATGCCTTTTCAATTGATTGCTTTATCCGATTAAGAAAATTCTTGTGGTTGACTTTTGGTGGGAGAAATGTGTTTTGGAAAGGGAGAATATTATGTACTCGAATGGTGTTGGACCAGTAAGGCACTATTTAATTAAGTACTTCTTGAGCTTCCTCTATCTTTAGGATCATTCTACTTGCTTATATATATATATATATATATATATATATATATATATATATATATATATATATATATGTATATGGGAATCTGTACCTCAGCCTGCAGGCTGAGAGAGTTCTCAGCCTGCGGGCGTGGCAACATCACCGCCGCACATCTGTAAAACTTTGGCGGACAAAATCCTGTAAAATCCCGCCCAATTTAATGTCAGTCACCTCAACATTGTTTTTCCGAAATACCCTCCCTTACAACTTTTTACCGACCTTGGTAGCAGTCCTCAGAAAAAGACTGCGACCTTGGTAGCAGTCCTCAGAAAAAGACTGCGACCGTGGTAGCAGTTCTGATAAAAACACTGCGACCTTGGTAGCAGTCCTCAGAAAAAAACTGCGACTTGGTAGCAGTCCTTAGAAAAGACTGCGACCGTGGTAGCAGTTCTCATAAAAATACTGCGACCTTGGGAGCAGTCTTCAGAAAAAGACTGCGATCTTGGTAGCAGTCCTTAGAAAAGACTGCGACCGTGGTAGCAGTTCTCATAAGTACTGCGACTATATTAAAAATCATTAAATATCAAATCAGATAAAAAAATTAAAGAAGCATTCAAATTAGTTTCGTGATTTAATAAAGTAGCATTCACTGTCTTTTACCGAAAAAGTAGCTTTTCATAAGGGGTATTTGGTAATTTAACTTCTTCCTAAAAGCAGGCTGAGAGAGTACTCTCAGCCCGCGGGCTGATATACATTTTTCTCTATATATATATATATATATAATTATAAAGAGAGAGAGAGAGATAGACTTGTGATTTCGGAAGGACTCGAGACCGAATCCTTCCCACTCAAATACTATCATATGACATCCGAATATAAGATCCACTCTGTTGAAGTTGATCTACATTATTTCAAGTATTAAAAATTAAAAAAATCATGTATTTTGTATTTTTTTTGCCCATTCATCAAGTAGGCTCAAAATGGACGGTCAAAATAATGAGTGGTTAGTTTAACGGTGTAGAATATTTAAAATCTAACAAAAATGATGGGTGAGTGTTTTTAAGTGTTTAGATCATGATGAAATGATCGGGTCGAGAATTTGTATGTTTAAAAATATAGATCTAAGCAATATGCTATTTTTGATTGTTCATTTTGCGCCTATTTGATGGATGAGCAAAAATTAGTCAAAATATATGTTTTTTAATTTTTAGTTACTTGAAATAATCTAGATCAACTTCAACAGAGTGGATCTTACATTCGGATGTCATAGGATTGTATTTGAGTGAGAAAGATTCGGCTTCAAATCCTTTCGCAATGACACAAGTCTCTCTCTATATACATGCATACATATGTGTGTGTGAGAAAAATATACCTTATATGCCATCTAATGGAACCCCGTCTTATAATGCATCAAGACTTCAATTTTTTATCATTATTTTACAGTCGGACCACACATGATGATCTTCATATCCTAAGACGTACACTTATATAAAAAATCACATGGTTTGAAATTCGTTTAATTATGTATAAAATGATTAAAAATTTAACGATTTTTCAATAATAGAACAAATAAAATCATTAGATCAATAATTAAACGAACTCTAATTCACGTGATTTTTTATATGTACATTTTAGACAGGAGAGTATTATGATGTGCGATCGGATGTGAAAAAAAGATAAATAGATTGGAGTTTTGATGTGCCATTTGATGGAGTTCTGTTAGATGACACCTGGGGTACATATTTGTCTATATATATACATACATACATATATATACACTATATATATATGTGAGAATTAGCCTAGGTTACTATCGATAGGATTTGAAATACAAGTCATATCACTCCAAATTTAAAATATTTAACCCTAAAAGAAAATCCTTACATTAAATGGTGATCTAGTACCCATAAACTACATACAAACTAAATTTCAAGAAATTTAAACATGTTTTACACATGCATCTAGTGTCAAAAAATTTGTCAGTTTAATTCGATTTTGAAAAGTTGGTTTTGTCAACACTTAATTCATGGGTAAAACATGTTTAAATTTTTTGAAATTTGATTTTATGTAGTTTATACTTTATAGGTACTAGATCACATCTAATGAAACATATTTTCCTTTAGGGTTTCCCATTTTTAAATTTGGGTTGATCTTAAAACCTATTGTTAATAGCATAGTCTCTCTCTCTACATACATGCATACATACACACACACACACACATACATACACACACACATACATATATCTATGTGTGTGTAGGAAAACTTGCAATTTGCACCAAAC